>JXOV01007878.1:0-12825 GCA_001014945.1 Clogmia albipunctata | reverse complement strand
GAAGCACTTTATTGCCCCGGTCTGGTTCGAGAAGAACGTACATTATTTGTTTAATTTTCGTATGACTCAATTTGACATAAAAAAAATAGGTTTTTTTCTAAATTGAAGGTTTTTTGTTTGTTTATTCTTAATTTTCGAGATTGAAACCCCGTAAAAACCTTCAAATAAGTATTTTTAGGGGTTTGTCGTACATTAAAAATGCTTATTTGTTAACTTTTTCCTTTCGAAAAGAAAATTTTTTCAACAGTTTATTCACAAATTGGAAAAAAAGGAAGAAAGATGATTTGGCGCGCGCCAACTTTCCTCTGTCTGTCTCTTTCTACTGGACAAAATTTTTGATTTGAAATTAACGGTTTTCTGGCTGAGTTTAGGTAAACGGGATATAAGAAAATCCCGGATTTACATCAAATTGAGCGAAAAAAATAACCTACAAAAATATCTTTTATCCTAGCCAATAATATGGTATCCACAGACTTTCAAACTCTTTGTATTTCATTACAAATCCTTAGTTCGGAGTCTAAATAGAAACCGGTGGGCGTTTTGTTGCCGAATTTTATAATCAAAAATGAACAAATCCGTTATTTTCAAATACTTTTTTGACAGGCGTACCCCTCCCTCTAGAGGAGTGAGAGAAAAATGGCACAAAAGCGTCATCCACCATAAATGTTACGAATTTACCATTAAATATTTTTTTGACATCGATTAATTTTCGTTTGAATAAATTGACATATTTTTACTATTCAAAATTTTCACGCAACATGAAAATAACCACAATAATAACGGTTGATTTTAAAACTTGCGGGGAATTTATTTTTGGCGGAATTGTTTTATCTGTCATTAACGGACTCTTTTTTTTGTTATTTTTTGTCCCTGAAATTGTGAGTTGATTAAAATCACCAAAAACAATCAATCAAGGCGGTTTTTTACATCAAACTTATCGTGAAAGTGTCATCTTTCCATTAAAATATGTTTACAAAAGATTGTGCTAAATAATAAACTGGAAAAAGTGATAAATGTGTATTGCGAAATTCCCGCCATTTGTGAAACATGTTTTTTCCTGAAATTCTAATGGAGAATTTGCCCAGTAAGTGAGTTCGGCTTCTGTTTTATTGGTTTTGAGTACATTCGAGCATAGTTTTCCGTGTAAAATTTATTATTTCGCGAGATCCGACGCGATTTCTGATGTTTACTAAAAAGTGCTTAAAATGAGATCTTTAGTTCGATCTGAGCAGAAGAGATGCCGTTTATCCGAAGGTTATTTGTTTTTATTGATCGGTATTAAGCCAGTTCCTGTTTGCTTACAACAAAATTTCAATAAATAGGAAAACTAATGAATGGAATTCTGTTTCTTCCCAATTCAAAACGCCAGTGCTTCTCAATCTGTGCTCCTTAAAATTTTATATTTTAAAAAATTGTTCTTGTATTTCAGAATCAAAAGGATGGATGGTGTAATTTGTCTTGGACATTATGAGTGAGTTATTCAGTTGGTCTTTAATTCTACAGTCTGCAATTCGGGTAATTAAAATTTTAAAATAATAACTTTAGTTAAGATTTATATTAAAACGATTTATTACCAATCAAATAATAATATATTTATGACTAAAAAAATAATCCTTTTACCTTTTATTTCAGATAAAGTAAAATCAGTAACAATGGCAGCGATTATTATGCAATTTGGACTGGAACCAATCAGTTTTTCCGTTTGGAGTCTGGAATTTGGGTAATCAAATTATTATTTTTATACTATTCTATTGAAAAATCCTCACTTTTTAGTAGCCAATGCTTCCTCTATAAATGTCTATATTATCGTACAGTATTCAATTATTCATTATTCAACACCCGCAGACAATAAAGTCATCATGTAAAACACAAAATTAGTACTATTAACAAAAAATTCAGCTTCTAAAAATTTCATTCTAAGATTTAGTATAGCTTAGAACTCGCTTGGCAACTGCGATTTTTAGAATCTGGTTTATAGTATTATATTTTATTTATCGCCTAAGAAGCCACATTGGTAACAGAGGGGTTTATTACCACCAAATGAGACTAATAAATTTGCCTGAATTATGATTACCCGGTCTAATCAGTTGTGGTTTTGTTTAGAATATGAATGAATAAAACAGATTGCAAAATCAGGTCTGGTTTTGAGTTTCATCAGTTCATACAAATAAGAAGATTGTCTGCTTCGTGATCGCTTTTTAATAAGATTGTACAAATTTTATTATATTTTGATAAACAATTTATTCTACAGTATCTACAAAAATCTTTAATTCTAGGTTAATAAAATTTTTAAAAAATCAGTCCTTTATATAAAAAGTAATAATTAAAATATTAAATACTTGTTTTATTTATACAATTAGATCATCTCAAGACAATATTTTATCATCCAATAAAATTAGGGACAAGCTTTGTTATGAAATAAAGCATGGATAGTAAAATTAAACCAAATTGTTGTGGTTTATTTTCAGGTAAACAATTGGATCTTAGACGGAAGTGAACTATTTGAAACAAATCCTTTGGACCTGATCTTGGACAAGAATGATTTCGATATGTAAGTTTATTAAATATGAAATCTATATAGAAATCCACATTTCATAAATAAATTACAGATTTACTTCACGTTCCTGCTCTTAGCTTTGATAAAAAAAGGTATTTATTTGTTTAATATTGGTTTTTAATTAGCTTTAGTTTAGGGTTTCCCAATAAAAGGTTTCATTTCGTTTAATTATGATAACTACAAAAAAAAACTTTTAGTCTTGGAATGTAATATTATTAACTATTTAAATACTTTTTGAAAATATAATCGTTTCTATTAACATATATACATTTTTTTTAATAAAAATTACTTGTTTTTATCAATATAAAAAAATAAAAACTTATTGGAATATCCTACATTTTGAAATCAGCGATAACTTTAACTAATAATTAGTTATTTTATACATTTCTATTGAAAAAAAATCTCTAATGTCTTCCAATAATATTCTGTTTATTAATTATATATTCAATATCCGCAGACAATCACAAATATTGTAAATACAGTAAATTAGTAGTTCTACACAACGCTAACTTAACAATAAGGTTATCTGTGATAAATAAACGTCAACGACTCCGCTGTCTGCAAGAAAATTAGTGATAATTTTATGACAAAAGACTTAAAGTAGTTATATATCATCAATACAACCCAAGACAATATTATTTGGCTCTAATATGCTGAATGTCCGTTATTCTGAGTCGAAATGGCCAAAATATCGCAAAAATTCTCTCATCATATTTGGTCAAAAAAGTATTGAAATTTTAAAGAAATAGTGTTAAATNATGACAAAAGACTTATAAAGTAGTTATATACCATCAGTACAACCCAAGACAATATTCTTTGGCTCTAATATGCAAAATATCCGTTATTCTGAGCCGAAATAGCCAAAATATCGCAATAACTCTCTCCTCATATTTGGTCAAAAAAGTATTGAAATTTTAAAGAAATAGTGTTAAATTCGGTACAATATAGTATCAAGATAACAATATACATGTGTCTAGTCCTCATTTCGAGCTCAAACAAAATCAAAACAATGAATTACAGCGGAGTCGATGACGTCACACATTCAACTGCCAATATCTGGACAATTTAGTTAAGGTTGAGCGGCTTTGGTTGTACCAAAATTTAATGAAATTCGCGACAAATGTGCTAATCTATATTTGATCTTTGAATGAAATAGATTAGTATGAATTTAAAAGACTTTTCCAATGAAAGTAGTGGATTTTTAAGCTCTTCTTTGTTGTGCAAATTTGGTGCTGAAACATATTATTGAAAATAATTATATAATTCGCAACTTAATACCGTGTAAATGTCGTTTATATACTATGATCTTAAAATCATCTCTTTCGTCCTCAGAAATTATTGCGCAATTCTTGGCAAAAAAAATCTATTATCGCGAATTTCATAGAAGATAAATTGTGCTTAAAAGGAACAAGTAAATTGTGTCCATATAAGGGTTTACAGAGGCCTATGGAAATACCAGTCGCTCTCACTTTCTTTCCATTTTCTGCTCAGACATTGCGTAGTCCCTTTGCAGTTTTCGTGGATTGTACAAACAAATCCAAATCTAAATGTGGAGCGAAATTTAACGTTAAAATCTGAAAAGCAGAGTGGAGAATGAGCGCGATTTTGCTCCCACCTCTTTGAAATTCTCCTCCGAAAGCGCCTCTCTCAAAGGAATACAATGCTCACATGAGTGGGAGAGTAAAGAATTCATTTATTATAAAAAATGAAAAGAAAATAGTGTTTATTAATATTATCACACGCATTCAAGATTGGGCGCAAATCGTTGCGCTTTATCATCACCTGCGCTCGGTGGAGAGAGCGTAAGATTTACATAAACTCCTCCGGCGCAAGAGAGAGTACAAAAATAGGCGAATAATTTGCGCTTCGGAGAGTGGAATGAGTTTGCTCCGAAAACTTACTCTGCTTAAAAATACCATAAAACTATTTACAATTTACTAATTCCTTTGTTATTTAAATTTAATTATTTAAAAAGGGCACAACTATGCACAAGGTTTTTACGGATTCATAAAATAGAATATGGTTGATTTTTGAACAAGAAAATTAGAGACATGATTTTGGATTAATTTTTGTAAACTCAACGAAAATATTTAAATTGTGGTTTTTTTCCACACCCATTGGCTGATATAATTTAAATATCTATAAAAATAAGAGATACCTTAAGTTATGTAATTCAATTTAAAAATAATTTCTGAACTTATTAACTTGAAATTTTTTGTCATGCATAAAACTTTGCACTTGTTTTATGCATGAGAAAAAAACTCACATTAATTACCAACTCAAAGGAGGCATCCAAGGAGAACCTTTAACACTAGAGGTGTACTATACAGTTTTAGAAAAATGTGCTTTGGCTCATAACCAATAAAACGTATTAATTAGTTTTTCCTTATACTCATGTTGAAAAAGGGGGTTTTCTCTCAAATTTTCGAAAGCGTTTCTTTGCTGTGGTGGTTTTATAATAAATTGATTAGGCCTGTTTTTTTCAGATAGACAATTGGATCTTAGAAGGAAGTGAGGTATTTGAACCAAACCCTTTGGACCGAATCTTGGACAAGGATGCTTTCGATATGTAAGTTTAATGAATATGAAATCCACAGAAATCTACATTTCATAAATAAATTACAGATTTACGTGACTTTCCTGCTCTTGGCTTTGGAAAGAACAGGTTTTTAACTTTTTGGATACTGTTGTTTTATAATTAATTTAAGTAATATTTAAGTAACTGATAATGGGATCCGCAAATTAGTTATTTAATTCATAAGTTTATGATTGTATTTATATTAAGGACCTAGTGATCATGAACAAGATTATCTTAAATTTAGATTCAGGATTTATTTTTGTTGACATTTTAATTTAGTAATCCTAAATGCATTTCAAAGCCCGTCCGTCCTGCTACCTGGAATCCTGGAAAGTGTTTAACGATCCACTTCAAACTAGGGGCAAGATAAAAGTCGTTGAGGTTTAATTAGGATTTCGCAAAAGGTTGAGAAAAATGAAAGTTACTTTCAATCAGATTCAGTTTGAATTTTCAATTGTTAGTTTTTTATCGATTCTTTTTTACTAGATATGAATATCTTTTATAATCAATAACTAGTTTTTTGGTATAAAATTATTACTGTTTATTTAACATTTTCTACTTTCTCAATGTAAAAAATTAATAGGCGTAAATTAAAAAAAAAAAAAAATAGGACAGTTCGCAATAAAAGTAGACAATTTTTTTAAAATTAGGGGTAAAATTATTATTCATTGAATTTACTGTAATCAAATTATTTCGTTCCTGGACAACGTAGCCAGTTTTTTCCTGTATTTCTTTGCCGAGTGCTACTTCCACAAGATGAGCCATGGAGGCATACAAGAGAGGTTTATTAATAAATTGTACATTGATACTGGACCGTAATCATCAATTCTTTTCGTATTTCGACTTCATTTTGGATCGGTCTTGATAAATCATTAGCACAAAGGCACGCCTAGAATAATAGTCAACAGATTTGTTAAAAATTTATTGTGTATTAAGAGAATTTGAAAGATTTTTAAATTACCCCAAAAACATGGGCGAAATATTGTTTCTTATTAGTTTATCATAAGGCTCTTCAAGTTGTAAAGGTTTGCGTTCCCACTGCCTTGAGGGGCTGAGGCGGGGATGATTTGAAGAGGCTGCTGATGGGCGCACTTCGCTGATCTCTGGATCTAGGTCTTTGAGGCCTCTCCTCGTTGTCTCTTTGCAACCTTCTCCTTCTGGGCCGATTTGACCACGTTTGATCAGGGAAATGGGTTTTGTGTATCTACGAAAACTGACTTCGTCCACAGTTGACGCACTGGATCATGATGTCGTTCTTTCTTCCGGGGTCCTTTTCGGGCACCAGATACGGGATAAGAAACTTGATGCGCTCTTACCTTATAGGTAATAATAATATAATCACATCGACTTTGTCAAATATGTTATAAACTTAAAATAACAATTATTTAGTGCGTTCTCTTTCAAGTATCCAACTACCTTTATTGCCACAATCGACAACTACAATAGAATTTAAAAAAAAAAAACATGATAATAACAAAGCAAATGGACTCGACAGGATGTTCTACAACACTTCTCCGTCACAATTTTAATGTCGTGATGGTTACATGAGTTATACACTCTTTCCAGTTCCTCGTAGAAATTCCCTTTTGGTCGTCATCTTTTTCCTCAGTTGGTGCGTGAAAGTTGACGATACTGATGAAGAATTTGTCTTTTAGCCTTTGACACACATCCGTGGGCTGATTGGCTTAAAGTCCAATATATTCGGCTTCAGTTTTTTCCCAACAAGGAAACTAGTTCCCAGGAGGTGATTCTTCTTATCACAGCTATAGAAAAGGTCGAAGGTTTTCTTATGCAGAACTCACTCTCCAGTAGATCATATTTCTTAAAAGGCAATGAGGTCGGGTTGATATTTATTGCTGACGCATTCCAGGATTCTCAGGCCCCCGGTTGTGTTCAATGTTCGTAGATTCCTTGTGAAGGTTTTCAAATCGTTGTCCTTCATTTTTCCGCATCGTTTCTGTGCTTCTAATATTGTTGGTTTTATAATTATTCCATCTAAATAAGCAGATTTAAATTAATGTTAATCGTGTGCTTAAAGTACACAGGGTAATTATTATGGTTGTCGTATTTTGGATTTTTTTATTGTCATGGTTTTGACAGATTATGTCAAGGTGCAGACAATTGCTTTACTGTGGCAATTTCTTTAAGCTTCCTTTATGCCGTTATCGTTTTTTTTGTTAATGCTAATCTTGCATTTACTCTAATTTCTTTAAAAGTCCCGTGTCCATGTGCTAGGTCTCCGCCTCCGGAAAAGTTATCTAACTAGGGAATGCTGGACAACTTTTTTTAGGGATGACAAAGACGAATATTCTGGACCCACTTGGAAGCGTTTTGTCGGCTGCGAGAAAACACTCTATATACCCCGATAAGCTTATATACTTCTCCTAAATTAAAATATTTTTGGCAGGGACTTTTTTTAGTATTGCTGGGTTGTTGGCCACATTGCTTTTCTGCCAAAATAACAGACCTGGCTAACTGTTCGGTACTGGGAAGAACATCTACTAGTCGTTCATACCCTGGATAAAACTATATGAATGGGATCAGTCTCGTGGTTGTGCTTTTTGAAGGTGTTTATTATATATTTATTCAACGTATGAATTCTCGATTTACATGCGCCAAATTCGCAGATAGAAAGAGAGCGTTTACACGAAACCTTTGGGTAGGTGTTTCATTTTCTCATTATAAAAGTTATCATTATTATTTAAAAACAAAGGCAATTTGATGTCCTTTTTAGGTTGGTCTTTGTATTCAAGACAGTTGCTGTCAATCTTAAACGCCAAACTTGCCTTCGTTCCAGGAAGGATTTGACCAGGACTTCGTATTTGTCGTCCAATTCTTTGCCTTGTGTTTGTCTTCCAATTTGGGAATTATTTTTGGTGTTGAAATAGCTTTCGCATCTTTCACCGATGAACCAGGCTTTGATTGCCCAACCTCCGGCCCAGGCATGATTTCAATTAGTGATTTAATAAATCCGCATTTCAGAAGTGTATCCGACTCTAAAAAGTAGTTGTTTTGTTATTTCACTGCTAGCTACTTTTGCAACAAAACTATTCTTAATTTTAAATACAAATCAAAATATTTAAAAGATGATGTTAGTCGCTTTATCTATATCACTGAATTCTATTTACCGGATAATTTATTGCATGGACAGTCGAACAATGGGGTCTAAAATCAAAATTACTTTCGGAGATCAGTGAGTGCTCCCCTCTATATTGTTGTGTAACCTATTAGTAAAAATTCTCTCTAGCAACTTCGAAATGTTGGACATCAGACAGACTAATAGGCCTATAATTTTTAATATCATTATGAATCTATTTTTTTATGAACACTACGATAGACTAGAATTATTCGTTGTATTTGTGGACTTCGATGTATTATTTTGTTGGAATACTTCGTTTATAAGATCGTCTCCTATTCATAAGTAATGGTATGTCTTCTGTCATCCATGGCTTAGTTTTTCAAGTCTTTTTGATAATGTTGAGATTTTTCCTCGGGCGTTGAGGGATATAGCTTTGCGGATTCTTAAATTAATGTTAAGAAATCGTTTAGGAGCTCTGTATTAAATTTTAGATTTCAATATTATTGGTCCGATTCTAATAAATTTTATACCAATACATTCGGGAAGAGTTTATCTCATCAAATATGACCAATTTCATAAGCATAAGGAAATCAAAACAGCCAAAAAATCACACTCCCAAAAATGTAAACAAATACTTTGGTGCAAAAATGTCAAAGCAATAATCTTTTCAATTTGTCGAAAATTAATTTAATTCTTTTTAGGCTGGTCCTCATCTTCGTGATGTTAACGTAAAATAGGGTAGTTTGCGCTCCCTGGTGCATTAAGGACCTTTTTACAAATTTGATGTAGATGCTTGAACGGGTTTTTAGCAACACGTATTCTCACTTTTTAAGGTGGAAGTCTAGGACACGCTCCAATGCCTGCGATTTCCATTAACATTCACCGGCGGGGGCGCCACAAGATTTTTCTGTTGACATGGCCTGATACTTATTTGCTACAGGCTCGCCTCCTCTTATAGGATCCGAAACCATACACTAAGACACTGATTGTGTTAAATTGTTATAAAGGGTTAGAATCGTTCTTCCTTTATAAAATATTTGGGGAGATCAGTCCGGAGGAGTCACCAGTAGTTATACTCAAATATATGGTCAATGCAATTGGTCTTGCGACCAGTCAAAGAGAGGGTTACTGTTAATTCTGTTAATTCTCATTCACACATACAATTTTACCTTAAACTACAGTAAGCTATCGCTTACACTACAGTGTATCTTTTCCTGCTCCTTGAGAACATCGTATTTGTTCGTCAGCTGCACATTGCTGTCAATCTGCAGCGCCAATCCTGCCTTCATCTCCAGGAAGGACTTGTCCGAGACGTTGTATTTGTCGTTTGGTCTTAAGTACCTTGTGCTTGTCTTCTATTTTGGGGACGATCTTTGGCTTTGAAATAACCTTCGCATTTTTTTTTATTACAAAATTTTCAAGAAACTCTTAGGAAAAAACTTTATTATATAGTTGAGGACTCCATCTACATATTCGTATGATGTCTTTGAGTTGATCATCTTGATGCTAACTTTCAGTTTCTCCATTCTGACGAATCCCATTGTGGGTCAAGAGGAAACTGAGGCTTTCTATCCAGATCCGTTATTGTCAAAACCCCATTCTAACTTCGATGGCACGAAAGTCTGTTCCAATTTATTGCTCAAGAACTTTGCAACTTGTTGTTTTCCAAAAACCAAAATCTCCTCACCACCTAACTCAATACCTTCCACTCCGGCTAAAACATTTCTATCATTATTAACATTCAACAGAAAAGATTCCTTGTCATCTTGTTGAAGAAATTAATTATACCTCTAAAGAAAGTATTTCGAGATTCTGAAATTGAATTCATTTTGTTAACAAATTTATTGGTATTAGATTCATTCCATAACTTTTTATCCTTCCGTTGAATTCTCTTATTTCTGACTTAAGGTTCCGTCCATGTACAAGATTTTAGCCTCCAGAAATGTTATCAACATTCCCTCCCCACTTGGCAGCGTTTTGTCGGCTGGGAGAAAACACTTTTCCTCCTGAATTAAAATACCTTTGGCAGGGATTTTTTTCTAGTATTGCTGGGTTGTTGGCAACATTGCTTATGACCCAAAATAACAGACCTGGCCTAGTATTTATGAGCGATCATGTTCTTCACGTATTGTTTTTCCAACGTCACGCAAAAGATATCCAGGTCGTCGTTTTTTCTCTTGGATTTCATCACTTTCACTTTGGCACCGCTGTTCTTGACAATCTCATACTAAAATTCTCATGCAGAAATGTTTTATGACAAACAATTGGTCAATGGTAAAGCGTCCGCCTCTAAATCCTCCTTGGTATTCTCAGACAATGTCCTATAATTCTTGTTCTAAGAATATTGGAGAATACTTTTTAAGCGGTGCACAGAAGCGAGATTCATCTATTGTTTTTACAATCCATCTTGTTGCCCTTTTTGTGTATTGGTTGTATGATTGCCTTCTTCCAATCTTCAAGTATATTCTCTTCAATCCATATTTTACACACGATTTTGTGCAGCCTTTGCATATACTTTAGGGGTCTTTGTAATGTTCTCATTTTGAGTAGGGTCAATGTCTTCCAGGTTAACACAACATGGACTCGGGGTTGTCGGATTTAATATAGTTTCAAAATGACTTTTCCGAATATTTTCACGTTCTCTGGGTCTGCTGTCAGTTGCCCATTCACATCCATCATATATTGAGTTTAAGTGATTGATCCTTTTTTAAAAAATACTTAACATTTTATACGCTTCCCGAGAGTTATTTCGATTAAAATTAGAATCAATATCACTGATCTGATTGTTTGCGAATATTCTCCGTTTGCGTCTGCATGTTGACTTGATTAGATTCCTCAAGTTTCTATATTCTATCTCACTTTGTTATGTAGGGTTTTGTATGTGTGCTAAGTAGGCTTTCTGTTTCCATTCCGATATCCTTTGACATTCTTCGTCAAACCATCCACAGGACTTTTTGTTTGTTTTAAATTCGATGACTTTAGTAGTTGCTTCTTCTATAGTTTCTCTTAGGTTTGTCCAACTTTCGTTTACAGATGCTGCATTCTCCTCTAATCCTGAGTTCAAAGATTTAAGAGTCTCTTCATATTTGTTCCTATATAGATCTGATGAAAGATTAATGACATCATATTTTTTGTAGGTTTGGGCCTATTCCTATGAGGTTTGAATTTAAGACGAACGATATTTAATTCTAACCAGGAAATGATCCGAATCGCAGTTCGCTCCCCTTCGGGTTTTAATATCGTGAATAAAATGTGCACTTCTGTTTTGAAACAAAACGTGATCAATTTGATTAAAGGTGCATCCATCCGGTGATTTCAATGTCATCTTATGTATATCCTTTCCTGATAGATACGTGGATCTTATTTGAAGTCCTTGCCGTGAGCAAACTTAATTGCTCTTCATCCATTATTGTTTGGTGAAGCATGCAAGCTGTGACTCTAATTTTTTTTATTAACAAAAGAAAGAGAAGGTGGATCAATTTTATGAGAAAATTCATTTATTTTAAAGAAATTGCAGTATGTTTACACTTTCTTTACAGTAATAATCAGTGTTTTATAAAAAAAACCTGATGAAACAAAAAATACAAGTTCGTATTGCGTTAAGAATTCAGGTATTGGTAGAAAATATTGCTGCGGACGAACTTTTTAATAATGTTTAAAGATGAGGTAGAGGAAAAACGTCTCGTGGCCGGCCGGTAATTACTGCTGAAATAACTGCCTTGCCACCATGTGTTGTGGGGGCGTCGTTGTATCCATATCGGATGACGAGGAGTCTTGTCCAATGCTGGATTTTGGGGTGGTGTTGTTGATAGGCGGGGGCGGCGTCGTTGTATCCATATCGGATGACGAGTCTTCTCCTCTGCTGGCGTTTGGGGTGATGTTGTTCATCGGCGCGTGGCCGATAATAACCTTCCTCAGCTCTGGAAAACATGTTGTGAATAATGTAGCATTTTGCTTCCTTTGATAAAATAAATATAAATAGCCATACCTCGATTTAGTCGATTAATATCATCTGTGATCATGCCTAATTGTTCAGATAATGA
Organism: Clogmia albipunctata; assembly: GCA_001014945.1. Lineage (NCBI taxonomy): Eukaryota > Metazoa > Arthropoda > Insecta > Diptera > Psychodidae > Clogmia > Clogmia albipunctata. The sequence continues at coordinate 568 of JXOV01007878.1, read as the reverse complement.
TACTAAAGACATTGTTGAATTTAATTACTACTATTTAGGGGAACGAAAACACACGTCGTCTGTCTAACGCGTTTCGTCCCTCGAGGACAAACTTAATAGGCTTCTCACTTTTGGGAGTGATTGTGAAGAACTGGATCTTTCGGTCCTTCAATATCTGCACTCTCTTCTTATAGCTCCATAGTCAAGAACTTCACATTAATGCTGAACTGGGTCTTCAGCAACTAATAGTCGTGTGTATTCAAATTGAAATTGAGCACCCGTTTAATGGCCTGCGACTTGCTATCATAGATATACACCGGTGGGGCTAACTCCCTGCGACCAGTAAGAATCTCGTTTACGGGACTGCTCGCCGCAGGTCAATCTTTGGATTTGTCCCCTTGGACGTAGGCTCCTCATATTTAGATTTCTCGCTTAAGAGAGCAAATTTATTTTCCAAGTTCAGGACCACCTCAGTTTTCGATGCCAAAACAGTCTTCAGCTCCAAGAAGGACTTGATAAGGCTTTTATATTTCTGCTTCAGTTTTTTATTCTCGTCCTCGTACCATCATATCAAATAGTGATTTGACAG
>JXOV01007874.1:309-33002 GCA_001014945.1 Clogmia albipunctata | reverse complement strand
ACTATACAAAATTGTATAAAATATATTTAATTTTTAAAAGTCCCGTCTATCTCAAATAATAAATAAATCATCTTTTGACATCTCTATTCAATTGATTTATAATAATTTTTTATAACTGGTCAATTACGACAAAACTATTATATAACGGGTTTGTTATAAAAACAAAAGTAAATGTTATTAGTAGAGTATCCAAAAGTATGTATAAAAACTCTTATATTTTGCATAGATGCAAATTTTTGTAAACACACTAACAAAAATCGCTTTAAAAATTGTATAGGATTTATAAATTTTATATCATTTTATTTAAGCCCAAAACTTTAATTATAATTCGTCTGTCGAATCCTTATGTAAAAATATACCTGCCGTTGCAAATTAAAATGAAGCATATTTTCGAAATTCTGCCTTTCGACACCTCTCTCGACGGCAGTGCAGGTCAAACACAGGGAAGGATATAGAGTTAGTTGTGTACAGACGGCTAGTAAGGTAAGGGTTTGAGTTATAATTTAGCTAATGATAGATTTTTTGGTAATTTATGAATTGCATGTTTATATTATTTATTTATTATAATTATTTCTTGCATAGACAAAAAAATAAGTCGCATCCATACATCAACATACTAAAAATACACTCACCATACACGGATTAGCAGTCATTGAGCTTTTAACGAAGTCTAGTACAACCAAACTTGATTTAATTTCTGGCTCTGGGACGTTCTCTGTTGTCGTTGAGCCACTGTCGTTGTCAGTTCTTTTCAATTTTTGTTGTCGCACCATCAGAAGTTGGTATCCTTCCTTGGCCCAGTCCATGCTGATTACGTTTAAGGGATTATTCCTGACCAGGTCCACATTTAACCCATAATCCCATCCGAGTGAACACATAAGAGTGGATCCAAAAGTGCTCCACAGCGAAACACCTCCATTGGCCCACGACAAAACCACAGCGCATCCGTCCGGAGTCCATTTCATCTCTCGAACGGGACCTGGCGAACCCGGAAAGTCTTTTGCGCTCAGAAGCAGCGTGTGGGACAATTCCAAGCCACCAGTTAAATCGTCTATTGTGTAAACCACGGCCTGGGAACTGAAATTCAATGGAAAGAAATTATCGTAACGAAATTATCATTAAAATAACGGAATTAAACTGTGTCTCTAATTGACTTACTTTCTCCGGCCGAATGCCAGCAAACGGTACTTGTGATTGATACTGGCGCAACTGGCGTCATCCACATTCTGCGCCCAAATGCCCTGCACTTGCTGAAATGGAAAATTACATTCATTAACTCTAATTTGATTTAATTGTATTACATTTATATTATTTTAAACGAATATTTACTGAAAAAATTAAATATTTAATGAAATAATTCAAATTTTTATTCAGAAACCTACTTTGTATGTAATTAATTATGATAAATTGTTCGTTGTTTTTATAAATAATTGATTTTTAGATAATTAAATTTTTTACACTATAATAAATTAAATTTATCTTTATCTAACGAAGTGTTCAACTATTTATACTGTATTTTACTTTATTATTCTCATGGAAATAATTATCAGAGACAGTGGTGCATGTCATAATTATTAGAAATGGGTAATTTATTTAGAGCAATAAATAAATACAAAAAAATATTTATTAATATTTCTTTAAACAACTAGACCAATAAGATGTATTATGAAACGCTAGGGCTTTTTAAATTCACAAGCGTAGCGAGGGTTTTAAAGATGGAATGTGTGCTTAATAACNGTGCATGTCATAATTATTAGAAATGGGTAATTTATTTAGAGCAATAAATAAATACAAAAAAATATTTATTAATATTTCTTTAAACAACTAGACCAATAAGATGTATTATGAAACGCTAGGGCTTTTTAAATTCACAAGCGTAGCGAGGGTTTTAAAGATGGAATGTGTGCTTAATAACGCTTATCGACCGTGTTTAATACAAAATTGTATGCCTTTTTAAATAAATTAACACACAAATCTAATAATAAATCATTTTTAGAAATCTTTAAAACACTAGTGATATAAAAACGTCTGTGATAGGATATAAAATCAATTTTATGTACCAAAAATACATAAAACAATTTAAGGTAATTTTTAAAATTATTACAATTGTTCAACTTTCTATTCAAAATTATTCAGTTTTTTATTACATCCCATTTATTATTTAATTATTTTTTATTTATTGTATTTAATTATTACGATCTTTATTCATGTTTCATTAGAAAAAATAGTATTTGTCTGAAGGACCTAGTAAAAGACCAAAAAGAACAACTGATTATTTAATTAAAAAAGGGAATAAAATAGTCAATACTATTTTTATACTCAAACAAAGAGCATTTGTAGAGATTCTTCTTTTTTAGAAGTCTCTAAAAAGCAAATCGCTGATTTGGTTTGACCAATTAAGTGATTTAGCACATTTGATTTAGAATTTATTGAACCAAAATTTCCGTTCAGCAATTGCAATTATTGTTTTGCTTAAGTGTTGAAGCAATAAATAAGAACTGATTTCAAAATTTAAAATTTAAAATCTAAATAAATAAATCTTTAAAAGATGTCTAAATTTACGGGGAAATTATTTATACTCTTAATTCAATTAAATAAGGAATTTACAACAAATTTAACATTAATTTGATTTTAATATTTTATGTGGAACAAAATATTAATTTAATTAAAGTTTTAAAAAGATAAATTGAATATAAAAAGAATGTCTTAAACAATAGACAAGAAAATTTCATTTCTTTGTCTTTTCTTCTAATCTGAACAAAAAGCTGCTTACTATTCACTAAAATCTCCATAATCCACTTACATTGGGGTCAAATTTGAGTGTGTTGGCGGTGAGGTAAGCAGCTCGTCCGTCGCTGAGGACGATCGCAAAGCCTCCGATAAGCGGTGAATAATCCATGGACGTGACATGGATCTTATTTTCCACGATTGGCACCGCGTAGCTCACTTGCTGGTTGATGCTGAACGGAATCCTCTGCAGGTCTAGGGTGAAGTCCCTCTCCTCCTGTCCGTCCCAGCGAATTCTGAGGATTTTCGTGGACTTTGTGGCGACCATCATTTGCGGGACACTGACACAGGTGATGCATGTTATTGGCACATAGAGGGGCACCTCAGCAGTCAGTTGAATGCCCAAAGAAGGAATGCTCTCTTTAATAAACAGTTCTGCGCTGTCTCTTCTCAAGTTCTGGAACTTTGAATCGACCTGGTTGTAGACTCCATGGTCAGAGTTGAGGGGCTCAAGGGTGTAGATGAGTAAAGTCCCCTCCGTCGTAGCCACAACCAGCATACTCGAATCTGGCTTCCATTCCACCAAAACGTTCTTTCCATGTTTCTCCAAAGACTTTTCATCCCTCCGCAACAAAACTATAGGAATGCAGGGCTAGAAGAAACCATAATTCAATTAAACATTCCCCAAATCACAATCCACCAATAAGAAACCTACATTCTTGTTCCAAACAGAAATTGAATTATCGGTGAGAATAACGAAGAGGATTTTCGTACGATCACAGCTTATTTGCAGCAGATTCACTCCCTCGTCTTGCCATGGCAAGTCCAGGATTTTAGGCCAGCCCACCGGGAAATACATTGCGACGCTTACAACATTCTACAAAGCCACTAAATACAAAAATAATCAAAGAGGAAAATTATGAAAATAAAGGGAATCGCGGTTCATTGATAACTGCTTGTGATGACGTTACAATGTGTCAATTTTGTTTTTTCTTTTAATTTACGATAGTTTTTGGTAATTAAACCAAAAATAGTCTTAAAATATTATGTTAACCTTTACAAGAAGGTTGCAATTGAAAATTGACGGCGAAAACCCCGAGTTGAATTTTCGAATTGGCCACCCACTCTAGTCAGATGAAACAGAACAACGCCTAGCTCTCTGACTGTCAAAACGCATCATCAGAGTTTGTTGTTTCCTGCGAAAAGAACGCGTCGCAGATTGCTAAATCTACCGTAAAATGGCAGGAACTTCAGCCATCCATCGATTGGTGGTGTGAAAAAGCAGTTGGAACTGATAAAAATTAGTTTAATCTCAAATATAAAAATACTGAAAGTGATTATTATTATTGGGTGGTTTCCAAAAGTGACAGAATGGCGGCAGGTTTGTTATTTTGGACATTCTTGGAATTTTTTGTATAAAAATTATGATTCCAGAGTTGTTTGCCAAGTACAATTGTACAAATTGCCAGGAGGACATCCAGGGAATCCGGGTGCACTGTGCTAATGAAGAATGCACCGACTTTGAGCTTTGTTTATCTGTAAGTTGAGCTTTTTTCTCAAAAAGTTGTTTGTGTTTACATTTTTTGTTTAGTGTTTTGCAGCGGGTGCGGAAATTGGGCCGCACAAAAACTCCCACAAATACCAGTTTATGGACTCGGGGATATTATCTATTTATCGGGGAAAGAACAGTTGGTCGGCTAGGGAGGAATTACACCTTTTAGACGCGATTGAACAGTACGGCTTTGGGAATTGGGAGGATATTTCTAAGCATATTGAGACCAGGAGCTCGGAGGACGCCAAAGAGGAGTACATTTTGAAGTTTCTCAATGGAACTATTGGGAGACACACTTGGCAGCCCGCCGCTGAGAATTTAAGACCGAAATTAATCGATCACACAAAGGACGACACCGGTCCTTTGAGCCAGATCTCGACCCAAAGATTGCCCCCGATTGATGTCAGTCCAGAGGAGGCTGCCCAGTTGGGCTACATGCCGAATAGAGACGACTTTGAAAGGGAATACGACACTGCAGCGGAGCAACTCGTCTCCACTCTATCCCTCAGTCCCGATGACGAAGAGACAGACGTCCTCTTAAAGCTCGCTCAGGTGGACATTTACACAAGACGGTTAAGGGAGAGGGCGAGAAGGAAAAGACTGGTACGCGATTATCAATTGGTTGGGAACTTTTTCCGGGGAAATCTCAAAAGGACGAGACAGAATCGAGACCAGAGGGAACTTCGGGATCGGTTCCGGGTCTTTGCGCAGTTTTACACCTCTCATGAATTCGAAAGGACGCTAGCCTCGTTGGACAGAGAGAAAGCGCTCAGAATTCGACTCAGCGAACTGCACAGGTATCGCTGGAACGGACTGACCAGAGTGGACGAGTGCGTTCACTTTGAACAGCATGCCGCCGCAGCTCAGCAGAGGAACTTTGGACCGTACGGACACGGCAGAACGGTAAGACTATTCTGTTTGGTGACGGCGCACAATCGCCTCATTTCCATTATTCCATTCAACTTTTCGTCGTTCCATCGACATTGGGCTTCTTCGACCTCGACACAAGTTTGTCTGATCCATCTTCAGTTTTCATCTTTGTCGTAAAATGCTTTGAAGGAATTTTTATTTTATATTTGGGAAGAGATAACATCAAATATTTAGAGCAAACTATAAAAAATATTATTTTTTAAAATAAATTTTAAAAAAACTTAGGAAATAGATTAAATATGTTTTATTTTCAAATCTATTCTTTAGTAAATATATAAATAGAGTTATTTTTAAATAAATTAACAAGTTTTTATTACTTATCGTTTTTAATTAGTGCCTCACAGTTTAAGTTATTTTAGTTATATTTCCGCTTTTTTACAAATTAAATACAATGTGTGATTGAAGCGTAGCTAAATTACTAGTCGTTTTATTATTTGGGAGAAAAATATAAATCAAGTTTTAAATATTTACATCAAAATAGTTAAACTAAATCTCGTTTAAAATTTTTTATTGAAATTTTAAATTAGTCTTTGTTATTTCATTTTCTATTTTGAATATATATTGAATAATAAAATAAAGGTGCTAAAGTTACCAATAAAGTTTATAAATAGCAGTACTTTACAGAAATTATAAAATAATAAAAAAGAAATTTAAGTAAATAAACTAAAAACAGGGATGAAATTGTTATTAAATATTTATTTATTCTGTAATTTTGCTATTAATAATTTATGGGCATAAATCTTAAATTTATTATTGAGATTTTAAAGTCAATTTCTGCTGAAAATTATAAAAATAATCAGTAAAAAACTATAATAAGAAATTAAATTGTATAAAAAGTACTCAGGTACTACTAATGGATTTAGATTTGATAAGCATTTTCCCAATTAAATAAAGTTTTGCGTTATATTTGAATAACTTCGAGGCTATTTATGTTAAACTCGATTATCTTAAAACAATTATTGATGTTTAATAATAATAAAAAAGTTATAAATCTTAAAATATTATAAATTCCATTTATTTCGATCGAAATATAAGATTTCACAAAACTCCACATTGCCCCAATTTCGATGGAATCGTCCTGCCGATGCCTTTGGTCAGTTTCACAAGCAATCCACGTCCTTCTGGCTTCCCTCCCACAATCGATTGACTTTTGGCGGCCACAAACAAATTCTAAATTTAATTTAAATATTCAAAAATCAAATCAAATAAGAAAAAGACTTGGAAAGAAATACGAAAAGTTGAACTGTGAGAGTAATGAAGAGTGAGACGAGGGCCGTTCCAATTTTTTAATGGGGCCAAAACTAATCGGGATTGTTGATTCTTGTGAAATTGTCCAGTTGGCGTGCTTAAATTACGGGCCGAATGGTCAAAGAATTCCTGGCTGTATTCGACAATGTTTAACAGGACAACCGATCTGGCGAGCGTCTGGGATCGTCGTCGCTCTTGCAGCAAATAAAAAGGTGAGTCGAGAGATTTCAATACCATTTATTTATTGTTTTTAATTTATAAAATTATTACAATCATATTTTCCTCCCATTGTCCCTGTGATTAATAGTTATTTATACAACAAAGTCGATAAGATAAGGCACTATTAAACACAAGGGTTGTTTTAAGCCACGATCGTAGCGAGTGCCTTAAAGAAGGCCCGAGTGTTTAATAATGCTTATCGACCGTGTTTTATACAAAAATTTTTATGCATTTTGAAATAAATTAACACAAAATCTTTAAAATTATTTAAATTTTTATAGAAATATGTGTTGCTCTGTTCCACGCACTATAACTGTCTTTGTTGCTAAATGCGGGAAAAGGGTAGAACATCCATAAATTAAAAATAAATTCAAATAAAATAGTGTAACGGTTTTGCAATTTTGTTCAACTTTAAATTCATTACACCGATCAATAAATTGAGAGAAGTTTTTTTCATAATCACTTTTGATTTCTTCGACACAAATTCTAATATTTGGATAATAGTTTTCAATGATGTTTATGTTTCTTTTTCATAACAAAATGTTGATTCGGAACAGAATTTTTAAAAATAAAAATTTCATAACTGTAATCTGAGGGTGTCGAATTAAGTTTGTCAATGCTCGTAAAATTTTTTCAATATTTAACAGTAAAACCTCCAGTATCAAAGTAACTTTTCATATAAGTTGATGAATTTCGTTACGGAGGTCACACTTTAATAATAATAAAAAACACTTGTGCTATAATAACGGCTATGACAGAGTGTCATTTCAATTTTAAACAACAAAAATGCATAAAATATTAAACAGTACTGTTAATCTTAAAATTGCAAAACCTTTACTTGCAATAAAGTATGATTGATCTAATTGGCATAAAAGAGATGTTATTTCTTTCTTCATTTTCCTCTCCAGCCATTATTCTGTATATAAAACATGAGTAAAAAATTTCATCGAATAATGTTACCTTTTAAGTGGCCGAAAATAGATTAATTTTATTTCTCATACAATAAAGAAAAAATCATATTTTATTAAATATTTGAATTATCGTATTCGCTTTTTCGATTAGTGTCACGTACGTGATTTAAAAAAATCAACTAAATGCAAAAATAATACATCAGTTTCATCTACTTACATATAGAAAAACATCACACGAAACCGGTAAAATAATAATAAATTCCCTCTAATTAGATTTTCATCTGGACTCTAGTGTTCAATCCTCAAAAATCCCTTATTATAGATTATATTTTATGACCACCTCATAAATTCTAATTCATACAATTTTATGACTAATTGCAAAGAAAATAAATTAGTGAAACGGACAATGGTACTACTAGTTTTCAAAGTAAGACCGCCAAACCAACATTTATGACCCATCCCATTGTTAAGTAACAACAGATAATACTGTCAAAAATTATTTTATGGTTGTAAAGGAGAGACAGGAATGCAAGAACTTTTCCGGATTGCGATCGTTCGATTATAATTTANGCTCATGCGTTTGATAATGGCTATTGATAATTTTGTATATAAGATTTAATGCAATTAAAAAAGAATTACTACGATTATTAGGATTTTGCGATATGAAGGAAGTGGCATCAGCTGACAGCAAAGGAAAGAAAGCCATGATTTCTGTAAATTACAGGCATCAGCTATGGAATATAAACACTATTATGCCTTGGTCACCCCAAAATTCAGCAATTTTACTGTTCGTGGACGCTCCGCCCCCATTTTTAAAATCGAATTTCCCAATTAACTGTTATGATTAGATAATGAAATTGCATGTCTATGGAATATTCGTTGTACTGGCTATTTTTTGCACTTTTCAAACTTAAAATAGAGCAATTATTAAAGACGCAATGACGGTTTGAAATTTGGGGTTGTATCAGCATGTACCGTTATGTTTTCAGACTTTTTTGAAGATAAGAAAAATGAGGGGTCCAAAAAGAAGCCCAAAAACGCAATAACCACACTTCCCCTTCGTTCTCAGTAACCCTGAGACGCACATTTGTGCGATCGTATTATTATTATTAGATTTTATTCTTCGAGAGGATTTCGTAAAAATCGTTTATAATTGTCACCAATAACATGTTTAATAATTATTTATTTCGTAATTACAAATTATAAATAGCCATTTTTCACTTTTTTACCGAAAACGTTTTGATTCCGCAAATTTAATTGTTTGTAAACAACTTTGACAGTTGCTTCTGCATTCTGGGTGGCGAAATTGGCAATATAAAACTCAATAAAAGTTGAGCAACCAAATAAATAAAAAAATTTTGAAAATTGGTTTGTGTCATTTCAATCTGACAAAAATAGCCAGTACAACGAAGATTCCATAGACATGCAATTTCATTATCTAATCATAACAGTTAATTGGGAAATTCGATTTTAAAAATGGGGGCGGAGCGTCCACGAACAGTAAAATTGCTGAATTTTGGGGTGACCAAGGCATAATAGTGTTTATATTCCATAGCTGATGCCTGTAATTTACAGAAATCATGGCTTTCTTTCCTTTGCTGTCAGCTGATGCCACTTCCTTCATATCGCAAAATCCTAATAATCGTAGTAATTCTTTTTTAATTGCATTAAATCTTATATACAAAATTATCAATAGCCATTATCAAACGCATGAGCTTAATTACTCCAGTAATTATTAAATTGCAGAAATTGGTAGTCCTAACACCATTTTTTATTTGCGGTTTCTTTATTCGATACGTAACCCCCTCGAATAAGTATTTTTTACTGTTCCTTGGAAATCAATCGCTTTATTGAATCAATCGGATAATTGTAATCAATTATTAAGGTCTCAAAGTGTTTCTAATAAACGACTTCGATTATAATTTTCTATTTAATTTATTTATGTATAAAAGGGATTGGATAGGATAAAAGTCCAATAAGGCGGGTCTAATTGTTCAGCACCGCACACTACGGAAGCATAGGTCTAGCCACTTTGAAGGAGGGGTTTGTTGTTAGTTATATGTTCATTAAGTTAGGATTGCAGATAATTTCGGAATCATCTAAGATTATTGTTATTGTGTTTACTCCCTACACCGACAGCCCTTCCCTGAAATTACTATATAGATCCCACGATTCAACGGTATTGATGTTAATCACGAGGGGCCACATTTAATTCTTATTAATCTTGATGTTAGAGGGATTAAGGAAATTATTTTAATAAATCAAAATAATTATTAATCTAAAAAAAGAAATAACTAAATGTTGATTGGAATGAAATCTAATTTTGTATTGTTTTTACAGAGAAAGCGCCGGACCAAGAAGCACAAATTCCACCGACCGAAAGTCCACGCTCCCCACCGACGACCAGGGCTCCTGCGTCGGCTCATCGCTCAACAGAAGCTGCTCGGATGAGGGTTCGACAGCGGTGGGCGTCGCGCACCTGGGCGTCCACCTGCTGTCCAGCAACGAGATTAAGCTCTGCTCCAGCCTCAATTTGCCCCCGACGAGATACATTACTTTGAAGACGGTTCTATTGAGCGGGGAGAATGGGGGAGGAGTGGGAGTAGGAGCAGGAGGAGGACAAAATCAACAGCAGCAGCAGCAACAACCAACACCTCAGCACAAACCCAATTCAGTGGAGCAATGCATTAAAAAGTATCTGATTAAAGCGGGGTGGTTGGCGGCGGGCAATTGAGTCCCCCTTTGTTATGATTGTTGTCCCTCCTCTGGTCAGGTGTTTATTATCCTAGTTAATATTTATTACGATTATTGATCGAGATTTTCTTGCTGAGAAAACCCAATTAAATTGAACCACGTGAAATGAATCCTCTAGACGTTATGATTAAAATGGATTGGACTGAACTTGAATTTGTCTAAGAATATTACAATTATCAATCATGTGAAATAAATGATATATTATTGAAAAGGTGATTTTTAATCAATTGCAATTTTATATACAATTAAAGCTCCTTATTCGCCCACCCATTATTGTAGATCTTAGTGGAATTTACAAATAAAATCATTGGATAATATCGATCCTGAACTGAATCTTACGGAATGCTGGAAGAAATTCGATACGATATGACAAAATCCACCGTTAACGCAACAGAATCATTAGAAGTTCTAAATATTTCTTTTTAAAATTTAATAATAGGAGTTTTGTAAGCCCCTGGTCATTCAAATAGTGCTAAAAACCCTTACTCAAAGCCGCTCAATAAAGTTGACCGGATTTAACGTGACGTCATCAGCCGGGAGAAAAATTACATGAATCCATCTTTTGGTGTTTTTTGTTGTTAAAATGAGGACTAGACACATGTATACTGTTATCTAGATTCAATCTTGTACAATTCAACATTATTTTCTTAAAATTTCAATACTTTTTGACCGAATTGGGTGAGCGAATTTTTGCGATTTTTTTCGAATTTCAGCACAAAATAAGTAACATTCAACTAATTAGACCCGAAAATTATTATCTGAAGTTGTTATTACACGTATTTAATAACCTTTAAAGCCTTTTTTGCAATACAAAATCAAAACAATGAATGATAGCCGGCTGATGACGATTCACTATTAATACCACCACAAATCCAAACAACCTTATTGTTAATTAGCGTTGCCCTTACTATTATTTAAACTAACATGTTAAATTATAAGTCAGATCATTGGGACTATCAGCGCAGAGAGAAATCACAACTTATTCTCATGTTTTATAGACTCCCTATATAACTGATAATTCATACTAACTCATCCTCTAAAATGTGCAGATCTATATTGCCCTAGTGGCGTTGTTGAATAGGAGGTCTAATAAACATTTTTATACTATCTCATCGTAAATCTTCTCAAGAAAGGAATCATTATAATAAAATACTGTATCAATAGCAACAATTTAATTATAACCAGTAATTGTGATAGGCAGGGAGAGCTATGATATACGATGAGAAGCGCATAGCTGTCCACCATACCTCCAGTGAAACGTTATCGTATATCGTTACAATGATCTTATTCCTATATTTATATGTAAATAATCCACGAGCATATAATCACGACCATATAAGGATCATTGAAGCGATAACATGATTAAGAAGATTTCGTTAATATGATAATTTTTAATCTAAATTGATAATAAATTCCTTTAAAAATGGCTTTTATTATTAAATGTTTTAATATTTATTGGCCAATTTTTTCTAGAAAATGTTTATGCAATTTTAAAGTATTTTTATAGAGCATTTCTACATTTTTGTGACAAAATTTCATTCTATAAATAAGTTGTGCAGCATGATAAAAAGTAACAGGCAGACACAAGCAGAGGCGACATCACAATGGTACAAAATTTGCCTCTAAAAATAGAAAATTAACTTCGATTTTACATTTCTGAATTTTAAATTAGTAAAACTAATTAGGTATCAAATTAAAAAAAAATACAATGTGGCAATTTGCCACATTTGCGTACATTTTCACATAAAATAGAACAGTTATAGTTAGCAAAATAAAATATTTTGCTCAATTTTGATATGTATATGCAACTATTAAAACAATATTCATATTTCTTATTTATACAACTAGACTTAAAAAATGAAAAATAATTGAACAAGTGTTTTAAAGTGACATGTGTGTTAACAAAATATTAAAAGAAAAAATAAAAGTTCAATACTTTTATTAAAATTGTATATGAATACGTATGCCAATTTTATGCGTTCTAGCAAAACCTTATCGTAGAATTGATTGCACCAGTGGATAAAAATCCAATTAAATTTGCATAGTCAATTTTTTGTTTGCTTCTGAAATTGAATGAATAAATTGAACTAATTTAAATTAGGGTCGAAAAGTGGCCTTGGACAAACAGAAAAAAACAAAACCCATTTGGATAAATTCTTTATTTATTTACAAAATAAACAGAGCGAAATTAACATTAATCTTGGATAAACGTGTAAAATGGCTTAAAATACCGCAACAATCCCTTTGTAGCACTTCTGCGCACCACTACGCCTTCTATTTTAGCAAACTTCTCTGGAATGAGTCTCTAAAAAGAAAAAAAAAAACTAGGACATTGGCCAAGACTGGCTACTAGGGATGAGAGCTGTTGGTCCTAGGGGGGATATCTTAACTAATTCTTCACAGAGTACGCTTGATAGATCTGTTCAGCTTGGGCTTTTACGTGGTCAGAGGCATGCTTTGCCGCCTCTTTAATCTTCTGGGTTTTAATCATTAAATTCTGTTGGTTTTGCTGCAACTGGGCAGTGTGTGGGTAGATGGAGTTTAGTACGTACTCGAATCCGGTCAGCATTTTGGAGCAGTTCTTCTTGAATCGTTCATAGCCAAAGGCAGAGATTGCCCTGGAAAAGCCGAACACTTGACTGTCGATCCAAGCCGAGCGGTGAATTGCTGTCTTTCCGCTGTTATCCTCACAGGTGCGGTACACCACCTTCTCCGTCACGGACATGATCTTCGTGAAGGCAATGTTTCTGGTGTACGTGACCAAAGTCTTGCTCTTTGGATCGCAAACGGATTCCTCGAGAATTTTCACCGATTTCGCATTGTAGAACCGTTCACCCCACTTTGGAACCCGGTTCGTCTTGGACAAGAGCCTCTTACTGTACAACTTCCCATCCCGGCCCACTTCCCTGAACACCGTGTCTTCTGTCAAAACGTGGGAACTAAACACACCGTGAAAAACAATCAAAATTCATTATGTAATGCTAATTACACCTTTTATGGTCATCAAATTCTACCTGTGGGGATTGGGGTACTTTTGCCAGAACCCGATGGCAACCTGCTCCCAGTTAAAGTTGAAAATGTTCTTGTCTTCGAAATACTTGACCATTTTGCATCCGAAAACCCCTTATCCCGTCTTTATTTCAGAGAGAAACAGCAAATTCGCACCCGGTTTCAGTCTCTAAACAAATCTTAACATTTTATCTAAGCTGATTTACACAATAACACCTTTTTTGATTAGATAAGCGATGTTTTTGTGTGTATTTTGTCCAGGAAGAAGAAACTAGGGTTGGCACTCTACATTTGGTACAAATTTGCCGGGTTTAAGTTATCCCCTATGCACCATTAAATTTGAAAATCAAAAACACTTTCTCTTCCAAACAACTTTTCTTTATTAAATTTCGTTACTTTAAAATCTTCGTCTACAAAAATACATGACAATTTCCTTGTACCATAAATTTCCTATCCAAATCTGGTCAGACATTAAAATAAATCCACACAAAATAGTGATATTTGGCACTGTTTTACCGGAGAGAGAGATTCGAAACGTTGAACACAAAAAATGTTTCAAAAATGCAAAATGTTGTACTTTTTGGCAGTTTGAGATCGATCTGTTGTTCTTAAAATATTAATAAAATAGCCAGAATGCTCAGTATTATCGTAATTAGCCTAGCACGTACTGGTAACGCAGAACTCCAAAGCACTCCCGAGAAATTGATATCAGGAACTTGAATTTCTGAAAAGAAAATCTATTAATAGAACCGCCTTCAAAAATGCAATAAAACCAAAAATCAAACCTTAAAATACGTCTAAATCAAAATAAAACGGGGGACTCTAATTTCATTCAATCGTCTCTAATTTGCCAATTCAATACGGGCAACGGGGATTCTACAAAACAGACAAAAATACGAAATTCCAAAATTAAAATCAAATCCAATAGCAAGGATCGAATTTCGCCCAAGAATTTACCATAAACGTTGACCCGGGATTCTGCTTTTCCCAGTTTGTTGGTGGCATGACAGAAATAGTCCCCAAATTTCTCACTCTCCATCGACTCGATGCGCAAAGCTGAATTTGTAAATTCATCTCCAGTGGCCTGAAAAAATTCAATAAATATTATTTGAGAAAATATTATATAAAACTCATTTGATCATAATTAAGCTTTTCAGAAAAGGGAATAAAAATGATAACATAACGTATTACTTCATGTATGGTTTCTAGCCATACGCCTCTTCTCGTATATCGCCCTAGCTTCCCTTGCCAATCACAATTACTGGTAATAAATTGTTACTATCAATATAGTATTTCAATAAAATGATTTCTTTAAACGATCTTGTGAAGGATTAGGATTGGACAATATAAAAGTGTTTATGCATTTTTGTCACATAAAATTGATATTATGACACTAAAAATTAGTTCTGTCAAAATCATTTTTAGCACAAGTGCTTTAAAGAATTCTTTTAAGCACTAGTGCTTTTCCATTAATATTAAAGTGAGATCTCCGTGAAAGAAATCCATTTCGTTGTGTATGACTTAACTGTATTTGTAGATGATTTTACAAAAAAAAAACAATTATTTTAATCTAAATATACAATTTTAATAGAGATGCACAAATCGAATTTCTCTTTCATACAGAACATCACGGATTATTTAAGTTTAAATTTAACGTATTAATTGAAAGATCAGCGTGATATTTCCTATGTAAAAGTAAGAGAAGCAAAATATTGCTCTCTCCGTTTTCACTTAGAATTAAAAAGGAAAACAAATTGATGGAGACAACAAATTTCAATTTGATTTTAAGACAACGAATGTTCTTTTTTAATTTTGGTGTTAATTTATTTAAAAATACATAAAAGTTTGTATAAAACAGGTTCGATAAACATTATTAAACACTCGGGCCTTCTTTAAGGCATTCGCTACACTCGTGGCTTAAAACAACTCTTGTGTTCATTAATGTCTTATCTTATCGACCTTGTTGTATAAATAACTATTATTAAACCCGCCATTCAGCACCGTACACTAGGGCAGTATAGGTCTGGAACAGTTATTTTGAATTGCTAGCTACAGTGATATTAAATGCCAATTGGAGAAAAAGAATGAACTGAAAAATTCCCACAACGATGTCATTATTAGCAAACAAATATAATATATGATTAATTTGCGAACATTGAGGATGTATTGAATTCAGTAATTATTCAGAGTGAGGTTTTTAAATAGAATTTTACTTTTTGCTTTCTTTCAATAAATTATTTTAAATAAAAAATATTAAATCTTAATATTTCAAATAATTCAAAATAATATGACAATTTAATATTAAAATTTGTTTTTTTATTATTTGCGAATTTTCATATAGTTCCCACTATTAACAAAAATCATAACTGAGATTCAAAAGTTTATCACATTTTATTACCCTTTATTGTACTGATGAAATTATTGTAACTATTTAATTGACGCTAAATACCTAACGCAAAAGATATAAATTATCAACGAGTTGTGATTTTTCACGTCAAACGCTTCTATATTATTTGAAACTTATTTTGCAAATCAAAAACATAAAATATTCTAATAATTTGAATAAAAAAATATTTCAATTTTTAAAAAATTTGCACTTTTTCCAATTCTTTTTATAGCTTAAAAAATTCTTTTCAATAGGGTTGCATACAAAATGTTGTGCATTTAAAATATAATTTTCTTTTTTTAGAAATTAAATTTTGTTTAAATTGATTATCTAAATAATAATTATTTTTTTAAATTAACTCACCAGAGTGGAAATTTTGTAGTCATCTCCATTGTAGATTTGCTCTCCGTTTCTGAACCAGGTGACTGCTGGAGCTGGGTAGGCTTCTACTCGGCATTCCAGAAGGATGTCGTAGTCCAGAGCCTGGGCCACTTTCGGTTTTGGAACGGAGATGCTGGGCGGGAATTCGACTTCGAGGATGATGCTCTTCGACGCTGGCTTTCCTACTCCGTTGTTCGCCTCGCAAATGTAAGTGCCTCGGTCCTCGCGTCTCGCAGCCTGAATTTTCAGAACGTGACCCTCGAACTGGTGACCGCCCTGGGGAAGGATTGCGTTTTTGGCACGTTTGAAGGTGATTGTTGGACGGGGATACCCCTCAGAGTGACAAGTCAGTGATGCCGGTTGATTCTCCAAGACCTTAAAATATTCAAATTTTATATTAAATTTTATTGTAATTGAGGACAGTTTTCTTAATAATGAAGAATAAAATTTTAAAGATGGTTTAAATAATAATTTTGGATATTCCTGGTCCTGAACACAAGGTCGAGTGCCGTTATTGATTTAGTTGGAAACAAATATTAACAAAACAGATCCCTGTGCGCAATTTCAGTTCCTTAATTTCTGAAGAGACATAATTACAATTCAATACCCAACAATTAGTTCAACTAATTACAATTTTGTTCTCTCTCCAGGATTATAATTCAGGCAATTTAACTCTAAGCAATTAAGATTTTTCTCAAAAACTGAAATTGTTACAAATTCTTCTGGGTTTCACTGTAAATTTTGGATTTAGCGTTTGTTCGATTACATTTCTAAAAAAATATAGCTAAATGAGTATTATTTTAGGTTATAAATTAAATCCTTCAACTATTTTTAAGAATATAGAGCATAATTGTTGTTATACATGTGGGATGGGTGGTGTGAAATGAATTATACTTCGAGCGCAGCGAGAATAAGTTTGAGAAGCTGAGTGTGAACGATGAAAAAGTAAAGTTGTGCAAAGAATCGATCCTTAAATTTTTATCAAATAAACACTGAATTAAATGATGAAACTGGTTTTAATCACTATATCCCACTGTCATTTCTACATACATTTTATAATCATTTCTTCTTCTTCTAAGACTCAACAACCAGTAACCGGTCTAGGTCTAACCAATTGGTTTTACGTAATCATGGATTTTCAAAAGCTCTATTCCCTATGCGTATTCTTGACAGGTTTTTGCCACCGAAACAGAACACACATACTACGAAGAAGACCATCCCATTCACAACTTTCATCTATATCCATTCATTGAATAGCAGCAAATTACTAGTATTAGAAAGATCCGGTTTCTCCTGATTTCTTTGCACTCCATACAAGCTTTGAAAACCTATCTCTGATCCTTTAAAGGATGTTGTTGATTTAATTTTTGTGTGTGTTTTTATGTGTTAAAAGTGATGCAAATGTGATTTAAATGTGTTTTTCATCCTCATTTCGTGTTTGAAATCTGTAAGTACCTTTTCGATTTTTTATTTTTTAAATAATTGATCATTTTAAATTTATTTCATAAAATATTTATAAACATCTATATGAATCTATTTGAGCTACTTTTCCCAAATTACTATTACTCCCCTCATGTAAAAAATGAGAGAAAAATTCCGCTCTCACCAATTCTCTCAAATCTACCCATCTCATTCTACCAGGTTTAGGAGTGACTATTATTGTCTTGATCCGATTTTTCAATAAAAATTAAACAAGACAACAAAACTATTTATAATCAATTTCAAGTGATAGTACGATAAAGAAAATTAAATTAAGATTTTAATAAATTTTAAAATCATCACAAATAATAACATAAATCCTATATAAAATTATAGGAACCATATGTAGTGCGAAATAATAAAACTTTATATTTAAGTTAATAATTAAAAAATTATAAAAACTTTAAATTTCAAAACTAGTTTTGAAAAGCATCTTTTCAATTCAAGTATTCATAGATAATTCATTTTAACTATGAAACATCAATGAATGAAAAACTTACTGTAGTCGAAAGGGTGGTCAAGTTATCGGAGATGACTGGGGGATGTCTGACGAGGAGCTCCACATTGGCGGTGACCTTCTCCGTGATGGACATGATGATCTGGCACTCGTAGATTCCCGTGTCTGTGGTTTGAATCTCTCGAATGGTCAAGCTGAAGGTGGTCGACTCTGGATCGTAGACAATGCTGAAGCGGTTGTCTTTCACCGTGAGACTGCTATCAATGGTGAAGACAAAGATCTCCGAGGGACGATCTCTGCTTTTTTTGCTCCACGAAACCGTGTAATTTTTGGCATTCTGAACAGTGCAGTTGAGCTGGGCGGACTCACCGATATCCTTCACCTGTTCCGGAGAAATGGTGGAAATTGCGGTTCTCTGCTGGGCAGAAGCTGAAGAAAAAACGGCAAAAAATTAAAATTCAATTTTCAATGTCGGAATTGTTTATGAGTCCAATAAAGTGATTGGGACTGTAAATTGGCCGCCGGAAAAATAGTCTATTTCTAACACAATCCTTGAATAAGTTTGAAAACCATTATCTTTCCACTTAACATACCACTATAATAACAAAGCGCAAGTAAAATTATCCTCCCAAGTCCCGAATTCACCATTTTTAAAATCGCTCTTCCGCTTTGTTTGTTTTGTTTCTGAAATTGGTTAAGGCTAACTGAGGTGTAAGCTTACTTCATTTGCACCATTCGTACCAAACAAAACTACATTTTGCCCCTCATAAAATAACCGTTTTAAGAAGCGACCGTTTCAATTCAAATAATACCACTCAATTACAACTACACATTCAAAAGTTTGTCAATAAGGAAAACAAGCCATTTGCGTTTTCTCGCAAATTTCCGAAATTGTTTAATTAAAATCCGCAATTGTGCCGCGAAAGAAACCCTGAGACTGTTTGCCGACTAATCCGGACCAAAAGGTGAGTGGAAAAAAATCGGAAATCCGCTAAAACAGAGTTTGAAGAATCGCGCGGGGCGACAAGCGGCAAAAATTTGGGGGCAAAAATATGGAGAGGAGTGCAATTGTCACTGTTTGGCGCCTTTTGCTTGTTTGTTCGTGGTGATCAAAGTTGGCGCGCGTTTGGATTTCGCGATCGAGTAGTTTTTTCTTGGACGATTCTCTTCCGGTAAAAAATAAAATGTTGGCGTCTTAAAGGAACAACGCCGATTTGTAGAATGGCGGCGCATTTGATTATAAATTGATACTCTCAAAATAAGCATTGTCGAATTTTGAGAAAATTCTATGTTTTTCCTAGTGTTTTTCAAAATTTTCCTAATTTTTTTTGGTTATTTTATACAATTTTTGATTAATTTTTTGTTTTTTCTTTCAATTCCAGTGACTACTTTCCATTTTATAAAATTAACACACAACCAAACCACAAAATGAATCCCGAAGGACAGAAACGAGGACGTGGCCGCCCACCAAAGGGAGACAAACCAGCCCCAAAAGAGGTAATAATTAAATTTTTTTCTTGTTAAAAGAAGCATTTTTAACCATTTTTGTTTTGTTTTTTTTTTATTATAAAAAAAACAAAAGGCTAAGAAGAGGTCGAGTAGTGCAGCTTCTCCAGCGCCTTCCTCCCCGAAAAAGGCTAAGGAAGTGGCGTCTCCCGCCAACGATTCCCCGGCAAAGGCTGAGAACGGAGGAGCGAAGAAGGGACGAGGACGCCCCTCGAAGGGCGGATCTGCTTCTTCCCCAAAGAAAGCCCCAGCGGCGGCGAAAGGAACCGGAAAGGGACGTGGCCGACCCCCAAAAGCCAAATAATAGTGAATCAGGGTCCAGGTGTTAAGTTCGAGAGCAGTAAGCGTCACACGAATATTCTTCTAAATATAAAAACAATGTAAATGTAAATCGCCATAAGTAATTCCACCGCCTCCTGCGAAAAAAAAGAAAAGTTAAAACAATCTACAATCTAGATAGCATTGAATTGAACATTCAATGAACATTGGACAAATTTTTCGCGCGCAAAAGGTCGTACAAATTGTGGATTTAATATAGAAGACACGCTGTATTAAGGAGTTCTAACCCCCCTAAAGTTGTACCATTTGACTAAATTTTTTACTTATTATACATATTAACAATCATCCCCGAATTATCACCACCACATCAATACAAAATAATATTCGATGACGACTAATTTTAATCATTTGTTTTTTTTTTTTATTATATTTTTATCAGTTTCTTTTCCGTTTTCTTTTCTTTATCTGAATGTCTTTCTGCAAGGATTTGACTGTATCTAGTAAGATTAATTGTGTAATGAAATAAAAGTAATAAACCAATTAGAGTGTATTGAGATATTGAGAATAATTCTGGCATTTTTATTTGACACACAAAAAATGGTTGGTATTTTATGCAATATCCTTTTTCAGAGCGCTTACTAAGAGTAGATGTTTCATCCTAACAGTTCAAGATTAATCTTAATAAGACCAACTATAAAATCGCATTATTTTTTGTTATCTTTAAAAAGATTACTTATCTATGATAAATTTATTTTGTACTAATCTAAATGGCGAGAATTTTAAAATATCCAATTATGCATGTGTGAAAATGATATTCTACTGATTTTAACTTTTTTGGCATGGTTCGTTCCTACTATTAGTTATATTAAAAATATTTATAAAAAAACTAAAATCACTAAAGACATTAGTTACGTTATCTTTCTTTAAATCCCAAGTGTTAATAAACAATTTTGAAGAGTGATGTTTTATAGTTTTCAAAATTGGTCAAATTAATTCTAAGAAATATTTCTGATTTGGGTTTTATACATACCAGTACACTGCAACAAACCTGATTTTGCCTATCACGAGCTCTCGAAAAGATCAAAATCTTCATAAAAACTACCATTTCTTTCAAGCGGAAGAAGTAAAAAAAAACTGAATATGGAAGGAAATCGATTTTTGGACGAAGAAAACAATGGAATATTTTTTTACATTTCCTTTTTATGGATGAATACGGTTCAACGAAACATGCACCAGGATCGTGAGTCTGACCAAAACTCGAAATCAATTTTTTGGCCTTTTGGCGGCTCATTCCACTCGATCCCTTTTTTAAATGATTTCTTTCTATTCGATCCCTCGCCGGATTGCTCTGATACATACCTAAATAGTTTGCGCTACAAACGGACTTCGGCATTAGCTACACTCTCCTCCATTGCACTCTATTCTTCGAAGACTTACCAATTACTCATTTTAATCTCTGCTTATTCTCCTCGTTCTTAAAATCAAACCATTGAAGACTTTCCGAACAGGACTGTCCTCTCTTATGCGGCATAGTGATAAGCCCACCGTAGTCTATTAAGGCGTATGAGTTTGACAACATCTACACCATTGCATTGTGTTAGGGGTTAACCTCCTTTTGCTGGGTGGAAAATCCTTCGGAGATATTTTCACTCAAAGGCAGACTAATCTTGATTCATACCAGAGCTCTGCAACGAGATTGATTTTGCCCATCACGAGCGCTCGATCCAAAAAATTGAAAAAAGATTTTAAAAAATCATAAAAATGTGTGATCTTCTTCGAGAGGGAGAGGTGTAAAGCAGAGTACCGAAAGATTGCCTATGAATAAAATCGACGAAGAAAAGTATGGGATATTATAATTTTTTACCTTTCCTTTTTAAGGATTAATACGCCCCAACGAAACATGCAGCAGTCGCAACGAGACTGGCCATATATCGGAAACTATTATATGGCTTTTTCTCCTCTCATTCTGATCGTTGCCTTTTTTCAAACGATTTCTTTCGATTCGGGCTCTCGACTGATTCATACTTCTTTTGAGGGCTGATAGAACAGGAGTACATCAGTTGTTTTGTGGATATTGTAGTATCGTAGCAAAAGAGAAAGATGTAGAGAATAAAGAGGGCACTTAGTAAGTGACTATTGAAGTGATCAAATGTGTTTCATTGCAGTCCCTACAGATATAATTATGATCGGAAGATTAGACTAAATAACCGCGTTCAGACTTCTCGAGTCGAGGCATGGCGTTTGTAGTTTGATTATCAAAATAAGTACTAAAACTCATAAATATGATCATCATTCGAAGTCCCGTACCCACTGCATTACAGTTTTATATTCCTCTCTTAAGATAGGGACAATATATTGAATTAAAAATTGAACAATACAAATATTTACATTAAACTGAATTAATTAAATATGCAATTTATTAAACAAAAAGGTAAAATACATAATTTACAATTATTTCCTTAGGGCATGTGCTTTTTCCAGGGAAGCAGAAATGATTGGGTAAACAGGATCATATTGGGAAAGATTCTTCTTCCTGATATCATTTCTGTATTTTAGTAGAGCTCCTGAAATCAATTCCAGTCTCTCCCTGTCCGAAGTATGGCCATCGAGCCATTGGATCAGCTTCTCAATGGTCCAATTGGCGGTTGCATGAGGACTGTGGAGGTCATTACCTGCGTAGCTGAACATCATCATTAAAATAACATAAGTTGGGACAGGATTGTCGGGTTCAAAGTGCTGCTCAGCTAATTGTTCAATGGGCATTGTTAACAAAGCTTGGAATGCTCTTAGCATGCGGAAAGACTTTCCAATAGCTCCTAAATCCGGAACCAAGGGCTTGAGGGCAATTTCAATTTGCTGACAATCGATTTTCAGCTTATTTCGTCCAATATTTGTTAAAGGCCTCAAAAGAGCGACATTTCTCACAAACAATTCAATACATCTCGAAGCTAAGTTCTTTCCGCACTCTTCAACCATCTCTCGATCATTAAACGGGGAAATGTGAGCGCTCCAAACGCGAGCCAGAAATTCCTGCAACTCTTTCATATAAAGAGAGCACATTGAGCTCTGGTTAGTATTCAATCCAGGTTCTCGATGGACTGAAATCAAAATATCGCCCACACTTGACGTAATTGCGTCCATTAACTGTTGCAGAATAGCTAATTCTAAATTGTGGCCAATTTGAAGACTGTTCAAAAGACCATCAAATACTTTTTCCGTTTGCTTTGAGCTCATATTTTGGACCAGCTGTCTTATTCCCGCCGAATGATGGTGAATTAAGTTTGCAATCATTGTGTTCTGAATCTGGCTTCCATTTGGAACGTCATAAATCTGTCGAGCATCGGTTCCCAGCTTAATCAAAGACTCCAACCGGTTCCAAAGGTCCTTATTGCAGGAAATTATTACATTGATCACCATCTCGCACAGACGATCATCCACTATTGCAGAACTGACTTCCGTCGCGGATAATCGAATAAAATTGTTCAGATCGTCCTCCGTTGGAATATCCGACACTACAACCAGGCTAGCCTTCAAATTAGCACCGCATTTCTCTATAAAGCCAGGCTCCAGGGATTGATACAATTTCGAACTGGAAAAGAAGTTACTTTATTGGAAGTTGCAATAAATAAAGAGGTAGATGGAAATTATAATTATTAGATTGTCCCATATGAAACTTTACACCTTGAGTGGGGCAAATTGGATCGGTCACCAAGCCAATATTATACATTGTTATGTAGTTTTCATTAATGATTTCATTAGTTATACATGTTGCCTATTAATATAAATCAAATTAGAGTGCTACAAGGGTTTTAAAACGGATTTTACGCCCGAGCAGGATATAATTTTTTTTGCATCTGTTGATATTCAGCAATTGATATTCTTGTGTTTGTTCATAATGTTTCATATTCAAATATTGTAAGTGTGTATGAGAGAGAGAATGAGAAATTAGTTTGAATAAATCGCTTGTC
Organism: Clogmia albipunctata; assembly: GCA_001014945.1. Taxonomy (NCBI): domain Eukaryota; kingdom Metazoa; phylum Arthropoda; class Insecta; order Diptera; family Psychodidae; genus Clogmia; species Clogmia albipunctata. The sequence continues at coordinate 9,196 of JXOV01007874.1, read as the reverse complement.
AGAATAAGACCGCTTGTTCTTACTCCTCGCTATCCAATACAGCTTCTTACAAAGTAAGTAATTATACACAGGAGAACAGATACCTGATACATACAAATAATCTTTATAGGTTATGGGTCCAGCACGCTCCTAAAAATTCACATAAAACACATTTTACAGTTTTATTTTCAAAATGGCGCCAGAACTTTGACTGAAACAAATTTATTCAAAGATTTATGAATTTTTTTCGCCCTAGTGAAATAATAGTGCAAAAAAGTGAAACATTACGAAACTGAAATGGATAACGAAAAGCTTATGTTTCGATACGAAAGTGAAAAAAATTTACTTAAACTGAACGAACATAATTAAAACATTCTCCTACGCAAATTAGGCTTTTCAAATAAGGCACACATTTGAAAAAGACTTTCAAATCTATATTTTTAAAAATAATATCAGTAATTTTATGCGACTAATTCTCAATTTTATTCATAAAAAGGTCTTTTATGATTATTTTAAGTAAATGTCAAAGCGCTTAGTCCTTAATCTTAACCTTAAACTTTAAGGTATATTTTAAACCTAGAATCACCCCAAACAAAACACTTCTTACTTCAGGGTAAACATATGAAGCTACAGAACACCTGTCTCCACTTCCACTAATCCAGACTGTTACTACTGACAGCTAATTATAAAACCATATCAAATCCACTTAAACACTATATTATTGAATAGTCAGAAATCTTAAATTTTCACAATCAAGAGTTGTCATCAAAGTAAGTTTAAATCATATGCTGCAAGGTATGCCTTTAACATTCTAAACCCCTAAGGATACTTAAAATTTATAGTTACCCTTATAATGGACTAATTCATCACCTACACATTACAATATGTTTTGCATTTATAAAACTTATTTGAAGCTCCTAGTTTCTGTCTATCGGAATGGTGTGGTTTTAAACCTTATAAAGTTCTTAAGCTTTTGGAGGACAGAATAAAATAGATATCCTAACATACAATTCACTGCTTATAAACAGAAATATGTAGTTTAAAATGCAGTTTGTTCAAATTAAAAATATTGGAAAACAAGTTAATGTTTGAAAATTTAGGCTCCAAGTGTATAGTTTCATATGGGACAACCTAATAACTACAAAAATTAAAACATTTTGTATGAATAAGAAATTTAGGTAAACCTTACCTAAAGACGCTTTTCTCGACATTCAACTTCTGGATCATATTTTTGGTGATTGAGACCAATTTAGGAAGTCCTTGTTGAAGACACTGACCAATATGTCCTGGACAATTTGAGAACGAATCATTTAAGAGCGCCTCCAATTTTTTCCACCACTTTCCTTCCATGTCGAAATCAGCGGATACCACAGTTGAATCCTTCAGACATTTTTGTAGGAAAGTAATTTGCTGAGAATAATCACTGATCTCTTCAATAAAAAGCCACTCCAACGCCATCCATAGTTTATTTCGGAAATTTAAATTAGTGGTTAGGGTTGGAGTTTTTCCTGGTCCTTTTGGTTTATTTAAAGCTGAATCTCCTCCAGAACCAGAATTGATATTTATTTTCGAATCTGGAGACGTGAAACACTCTTTAAGAGACTGTTTCACGTCTAAAATATTTGTCTCAACCATGTCAGTAAAAAATCGCTCCAAGATTCCCAAATTCGACAGAATCTCAATGGCATTCAAAACTGAGTCACTCTTTTGTGTCTTCAAGCCCTGAATCAATTCTTTGTCTGCCATTTTGATCAGCTTGTTCTTTGCCGCTTGGACAGAAACGATTTCATCTTTGATGAATTTTAGCTGACTCAATGAATGGTTGTCCTCTGTTAAAGAGTCTATTTCATTGAAAATGATGGCTTGTTTAGAGAACTCCTTAGTATTGGTTAGACTCTTATAAAGCTGTAAGAAGGTTCCAGCCTGTCTCGTTAAATGAGCTGCTTCGTGTAGACGTCGCAACATCTTGGTTTGATTTTCCAGCTCCGCAAAAGGGGAATTTATTTGCGATGTAAGACGATTTGCTCCTTCAACCTGAAAGAAAGGTGTCCGGTCTTGGTCTATCAAAATGTTTTTTAGTAATTTAAGATATCAAAATCTCTATTTATTCATTTGCCAATTGAATACGAAGTCGTAGAATGATTATTCGTTATGATGTGATTAGCACCATGAACAAATGATTCTATATAGAGGATATGTATTGACAGGTTTTTGCCACCGAAACAGAAATCACATACTACGAAAAGACCATCCCTTTCACAACTTTCATCTGTATCCATTCATTGAATAGCAATAGATTACTAGTATTAGTGTAGTATCGTTAACGTCTATTATTTGAATATCACTGACAGATTATTATTATTATTGAATAAACGGCACTTATGAAGAGCGTGTGAAACTGAATGCAAGTGTTTTAATATCGATCCCCATATATAAACTAATTAAAACTTATTAAACCACAAATACCAAATCACAACAATTAGAAAGATCCGGTTTATCTCTTCGATTTTAAGTATTCCATCCAAGTTTTGAAAATCTATTTAGTCAAATGAATAGCGTTGACTATGCTTGTTATTCGACAGTTGAGGCCGCGATATATTATAGATATATCTTTCAAACGTGCGTCCATCTAAGCTTCAAGCCTTTCCTTGTCGAACAATTAGTATTGAGAATAGTTTATAACCGAAAGATGTTCGACAATTGAGGCCGGGCGATATTACTTTTCTAAATGTATTTACATAAATATTAATGACAAGTTATAAGTGGAAATGAATGGCCTCTCTTCCTTATTCGTCCACTGGGACTTTATATAGTATTTTTTTAAACTTTGAGATCACTATGTGGCTAAAGATATTTATGTGCAATTCTCTCGTAAAATTATTAAACTGCACTTTAAAAACAACTTTTCTTTTTGAAAAAAATTAGGAAAACAATGGATATACCTTATAAATCGTTTTTATAAATTATAAAATATTCGATAAAATGTAAGTAAAATTTTCATATAAATCCTTTTCAATAAACAATATTCAAGAGGGATACAGTAGATTAACCAATGATATTGAAGGTAAAACCTAAGATTTAAAATTTTTCGAATAAGGCATGGAACAATGAGACATTTCAAAATCTCTTTTCTTTTTATTTTATTGTATTTACTTTATAATTTAAAATGAACAACTAATGTTGGAGATTTTAAGAATCAGTGAATTTCTAAAAATGTAGTCTTCATTGGAACAAGGTCTAGAATTATTTAAAACAAGTTTCTTCTTTAAACCATCGTGTTTAAAAATACCGAATTTTTAAACCATGTTGTATAAATAACTATGTAATTATGAATCCGATTCTACATGAACAAATACTGTGGCTTTATACGTATGTCTTATGTGTAAAAATGTTGTATATTCTTCATATCAAACAATTATCGTAATAAGTTTTTATAAAAAAAATACTTCGAAAAGAACAAAAAATACAAACCAATTCCTTCATATGGGTCTGCATACAGTTTAAGGAATTGTCCAGTCTACCAGCGTGGAGTGCCTGAGATAGCAAAGCCCCATGCTGCTCTCTGACCTGCCTTTTCAGCTCATTAGCTATCAAATCAATGCTTTGCTGAAATTTGTTGATTTGATCCGAATAAGAAAATAGGGAATTTGTGTCCACAGGAGGTGCGTCATTGATGTATCCTTTGAAGAATTCTATAAAAGAGAGCTATTAGTTATTATTTCACTCCTTTACAGCCGAAATCTACCATCGTTTTCGATTTTATTGCACAAATCTTCCGTCGAGTTCATTTTGAAATCGTCACCAAAACAAACCATTCACATTTTTTCGGACAAGTCGGTCAGATGGCATTCGCTATTCGCCTAGACCGGAAAAAGTGTAAACAAACTTTTTTGTGAAGCGGCGTCTTTTTGTTTAAATCGAAAATGGGACGTAGAAAATCGAAAAGGAAGCCTCCCACTAAGAAAAAGGCCATCATGCCTCTGGACCAACAGTTCAACTGCCCGTTCTGCAACCACGAAAAGTCATGCGAAGTAAAAATGTAAGTTTTGAGGTTTGTTTGCAAACAAAATTCAAAGATCTTTTTCGTTTTAGGGATAAAAGCAGTAATTCAGCCAAAATAACGTGTCGGGTCTGTCTAGAGGACTACCAGACGTCTATAAACTTCCTCTCAGAACCCATTGACGTCTATAACGACTGGGTAGATGCCTGTGAAACTGCTAACAAGAATATGTAATTTGATTTCCTTATTTTTTATTATTACCTGATTAAAAGTAACAATTAAATTATCATATTAAGGACTACAATGCTTTCTTGGCACTTTAATGTCTGGTTTACTTTTAAGAAACACACACACTGTCTGTAAATTAGAATAAAACGATATGTTAGACAAAGAAATAAAGTAAATGTTTTGACCATCTCGAAACGGATTTAAATTTATTTATTTTATTACCTTTAAGGATTTTAAGATAGCTAATAGCTTAGTTTTAAGAATCGATGGGCCTAAAGATTTATTTTACATAACATTTCATTCAGGAATTGATTAAACTTCCTATGAAAACTTCAGTGTATTCGTTTTATTTTATTTTAACTTGTTTGTATTATTATGCAAAGAACGACTAGAGAGAGAGAGAGTACTGAATTCAAGTATAAACAAGGATTATTTTAATTATAATTTTTTTATTTACCTTACCAACTGTTACTTTAACTAACTCCACCTTATGTTCCACCTATACTGCCCTCGTGAGCGTTGGCTAATGGCGAGTCAATGACATATATATCCTCTCCACCTCCTCTATCATACAAATAGGTAGGGAAAACACCTACGTGAGTAGGAGGCGATGTGCGGCACCCATCACAATTCAAGGAGCACTATGGTGCAACGACCCGGTGATCATTCATAATGTATTTAATGAGGGTTATAACTCATTAATGGGCTGCTTAGTCCAAATGCACAATACAATGTGCTGAATATTTTTGATTGTTTGGTTATATATAGCTAGTTTGTTTATGATAAATTGGATATAATCAATTTAAATATAAAACATACTTTGAACGTATGCTAATTAAATCCTATTTTAATTTCATTTATGGAGATTTTTAATAGTGTCTGATTTTGAACATTAATTCTTGAAATATAAGATTTTCTATTGCCATAAATTCGAGAAAGAAAGGAAAAGGGTGCGTAAATTAAAGACTAGACCAATAAATAATATAACAACAACCTCCTCCATAGATATGTATAAAGAAATACTCAATTTCATTGAAAGAAATGATATAATCATGTGAAAACTCATCAACAACTATAGATTAAGGCTTAATGTAATAATTTAAATATAAAATCATGTAAATAATATAATTTTAAGAGAAAAAAAAAACCCTGTAAAATTTTGTATATGTTGTTTGAATGGACTGACCCAGTTGTCGAAGTCCTTAAATAAAAAACTACAATACAATTCTTGAAATCCTACTTACAATTTATAGAATAGCTCTTTAGATTTTTATTTATTTATCAATCAATTCTATTCAAATTTATTTAATTGAAGTAAATAAACCTAGAACTCACTTGGAGGTTGTTGGTAATGGATAGGAAAAAGTAGGAGTTCGTAAATTTTTTGTCAAATTTTAGCAGTCTTAATTATACAACCTATTTTCTGCACTTAAGTTAAGTTTCGTAATGGATCACTTTTTCGCACTAGTGAAAGTTTTGAGTTTTTAATTCACTAGGGCGGAGAAAGTCATAAATCTTCAAATAAATTTATTTCAAAGTCAAAATTACGACGCATTTCAAGGAAAAACTGTACAATTTTCAATCCAGGCCGTTTTAACGGTAAATTAACCGTTCAAATAGAGGCCATTGTATCGTTCAATTTTAAAAAATTAGTTTTACGTGAATTTTCGAGGAAAGTGCAACACAAATTATGTCCTGCTAAGGTGCAAAACCCTTTTTTCAGCTCGGAAACGATGAAAAAATCGCCTAACGGCTCGTCTTTCACACCCGCTTCCTCATTAAAAACGTGTCACTTTACACCCTCGTATCACAAATAACTATTTAAACAAAAGAAATTTAAAATGTTAAAAAACCATTTAAGACTAAATTCCTTATAAAATCCAATTCCATACAAATAAAAGCCAATATTTGAAAATAAATAATTTAATAACACCAATAATATGTAACATATCTAGAGATCCTGAGATACGCACTAAATTGACTGATTTAAAACCATTATCACATAAATTATGACTCCTTTATCGTCATGTCCTTGTGCTTTATATGAGATAAAAACACATTGTACATGGTTGTGAGAGCGTTCACGTAAAGAACTCGATACTGAGGCGATAGAAAGTAAAAGTTGATGAATTGAGCTGCTGGCCAGACTGTCCAATCCGTCTGAAATTACATTTAAAGTGATATAAAGGTATTAATTGAATGAAATTTAAACTCACAATATAAACTGTAAGGAATTTTTGTCTAATTTCCTCGTTACATTCCCTAAATTTCTTGTTTTCCAAGAATCCAGCCGCATAGAAGAATGTGAAAATGCAGAACGGGGAAAATATTAATTGATCTAATAGAATCTTCTGTCCAACCGCTTTTAAATCTGCTCTGGGGATAATTCGGTCCACCCATTTGTAGAAAACGTGATGGGGAGGACCAGCTAAACACCCGACAAGGAACATTTGACCTAAAACAGAGGACATTATGAAACATTTTTATATAACTTTTTATTTTTAAAACATTACCCGTTCGTTTCCAGTCATATCTTTTGTCAATTATTTTGGCTCTGAACTCAATCTCTTGGCATATAATATCCCCAGTGACCATCAACACTCCAGCAGAGATTGTGTTGGTAATTAGCAGGTATTTGCCAAACAATTTGTGCAGAATTGTGTTTTCTTTTCGTGTTTTAATAGCATCTTGTCGAATGGGAATCCTTTTAACGGCGCTCACTATTTTGTTCTTGCTTCCAGGAACACACCACAGAGTCCTGAAGATCCGCATCTCATCCACCAGTCCCTAATTTTTGCACTATTGGATAGTTTTGCACGTGAAAATTGGATAATTTCATTACATAAGATATGGAGGATAGACTTTGAATAGATTAATTTACCTAAAAGTTGTCGAATTCCAATTGGACTGGTTTCAGGGTTTTGCACGGTTCAACTCTTGCCCATTTTGATGCCTTCTTATCGTCTTCTTGCTGCAAAATCGCGATTGTTTATATTTTCTCCATCAAATCTTTCCTCTCTCCAATTTGCATTTTATATGCTCGCTCTTCTCTTTACTATTATTATTTGTGAGAAGCAAAGTCGCTGAATGTATAAAGTTAGGGTAGTATTATTATTATTAGTGAATGGTGACGTCACAGTCTGTTTATTATATTTTGATTTGATATCTTTCTGAGTAACTTTTCCAAGGAAATTAATGATAATTTTTGATTTATTATGTCCCGTTCAAATTTTAACTTAGCTCAGATTGAAGAAGATTCGACAAAATTGATTGAAAATGATTGGATTAAGTTTAAAATTGCGTTTTCTATTGTTTAATTCCAAAGTATTCATTTTGTAATAAGTAAATTAGGCCATAATATAATTTATTCCTTCCTTTTCAACCCAACAACAGGGCCGGATTTTTGCCGCCCAGGGGCAGTGAAGAAAAAGCCGCCCAAAATTTTATTTCAATAATTTTTATATCTTATTTTTTAAAGAATTAGAATAACTAATCAATCGCAGAAAATCATACGATTAACATCATTATTACAATAAATAGCGAATGCTTGTGTCAACAAATTAATCATTATTATATTCGGTAAAATGTGGAACTTCTTAATACATAAATTATATTTGTTGAAACACAAATTGTTTATTTTAATAAATTAGTTAATTATAAATTGTATAGAATTTTTTTCCTCACATTCCAAATTTTGCCGCCCTAGAAAATTTGCCGCCCTGGGCACTAGCCCCAACTGCCCTTAGTGTAAATCCATACCTGGACATAGGACACTTTTAAAGCAAGATTTGTCTGTGTTACGTTAATCATTGTTAATTGGAATGAGTGATTAGCTCATTGTCAATTATCCAATATTATTTCACATCAATGTAAAATAGGAAATTAGGAATATTTCAATACAGAATTATAAACGAAATTAAAGAAGAAAGGAAATCAAAAAATAATCGCATCATTAAATAATTGGTAAATAATCGTACATTTTAGAATATAGATAAAGATATGCATTTTACATTCCTCATTTCGAATCGGATATGTATATTTATCATCAATATTCAAGGCGACTTGATATAATCACTGATACAGAAATTAAAACAAAGTTGGAAAACTAGAATGTATCGTCGCACAACAAAGTACGTGTCACCTATTTGCTAAAACGTGTTGTTGTGATGTAGGTCAAGGTTTGTATCGAGAGAGATTTTCCGTAAATAATTTATTTCCAAACAATAATTTTAGTTTTCCGAAAAGGTATTTTTTTAACATTGAAAAGAATAATGTGCCTTTTTATTAAATAATATACAACCAATGGTTAATTAATAAAATTTTAATTTTAAAAATATAGTAGGGGAAATATGTACAAAATGGCATACATGGACAAAATGGAATAGGGGGTGTTTCTGGATTTTGGCTAAATTTAGCTCGAATCTGAGTGAGCTATCTTGTAACCCAAATGGCTTTGGCTATCCTACCAAAATTTGAACGCATTCAGTCTATGCGTCTTAGTGCCAGGGCCCTCAGATTTTTTTCCATCGAAATAAGTTTTTATTTACATTTTGTTCAATTGAACATACTGGAAGAGTTTCGCTAATTTACAAATTTACCTGGTGCATATTTTATTCATTAAGGATTCATCTTTGTCTTAAAATAAAATTTTTTAGAAATAGAATCCTATTTATATTTTTT
>JXOV01007856.1:32338-69054 GCA_001014945.1 Clogmia albipunctata | reverse complement strand
TATCTCCTCACAACAGGCCCGCCACAAAGAGGTGAAAATTGATATTGGATCAAATAAATGGTGATTATCTCTTTATTAATGACAGAGAGAGAGAGAAAAGGAGATAAAAAAAACAAAAAAAGACGAGAAGAAGAGTCGGTAGCGAGTTCACCATGATTATTGCATTTTAATGAAGTGCCATTTAGACGCGATAAAGACGAACAAGGTGCCTCATTATCCCCATCCAGACAATGTAATTACACGGTATTACGCCCCAATTTAAATATTTTGACACCATTTACTTGGACAAAACAAATTTATAACGAGAAAATTATTGGTTCTCCTCCCTTCTCCTCGTCTCGATAAATGATGGCTTGTATTTCAATCCAAATATTGACGTTTTTATTGAGATTTTAAGGTATTTCCTTTTGAAACCACAGGATATGATTTTCCCATAAAAATTCAAATTGGAAGCTACCGATTCCAATTATTTTAAGTAATTTATACTTTTTGTTATTTATTTGATAAACCTGAAAAAAATGTATAAAACGTGTTTTGTAATAAATGTTAAATAATCTCGCATTTATGAAATTTGTATTTTTCTTATTGTCTAATTTTATTTTAGCACTCTTTCACAATTTTTATCGTAGATTCTTACATATTTTATGTTAATTTTTCTGAAAATCAAGCGCAATAAAATAGTTATTTAAGCAACGTGTGAGAAAAATTAAACACATTAAACTCATTTCATTCGTTTTCTAATAGATACGAGTGTTTAATTATGTGTTTTTCCAACCGGTTTTTTACACAATTTTATACAATTCACATATTTATTAGCTATTTTTTGGCGAAAGATTAAGTAAATAATAAGAAGACAACCTAGTACCAAATTAAGGTCTAAACACATACAATTAAGGGAAGTACTTGTCAAGCGAACAGAACTTTTGGTCTCAATCTTTCAACATTTCATGTAAATAGAACACTGTATTATTATTATTCACTTGATAGCACTAATCATTAAGACCACTTTTATAATTCAGAACAAACATTTAAGAAAAACTTTACTTTTAGACATTTAATTTATGATTTTGATAGTACTCATGTATTGAGAAATAGATCAAATTTTGAAAACAGAAGGCGATATGCATTTATTTCACTCCGCCAATTTATGCAGAAACATGCCATTTCGACCTTTGATATAACTGATATCAAGTAGTACTAGTTGGAAATTTCAAAATTTACTATTCTAAAAAACAGTAAATCGGTTGGAATTGGTTCAATTTAACAAAAACTTGGGCTTAAAACGTTAGTTTGAAACGGGTTCTCTTGTGCGAGAGTAAACGACAAGGTTCACAATAAGATAAAATTTGTTTAGTTAAAAATTCTTTCTGTCAATCATATCACAAATAAATTGGACTAAATATACGGAAAAAGTTTAATTACCGATTTCTGTTACAAAATAAGATGGATTAACTGACGATTCTCCAAAATTGTGCTCAAATGTGTAAATATTCTTAAAATAAATACTGCAAGCAATTTGTATTAAACGCATTTTAACTCATTTCAGACTTAGGATTTTGCTAAAAATTTTGATTAAAGTTCAATTGGTGTAAGCTATTAAAACAAATCAAGATAGAAAGTATTGTTTGTAATGATAAATAAATCGCTAAATATGTGAAATATGATTAGTCTTTTGTATTTCAAAACACTTTTTCACTGTTTTAAGTGAAAAAAAAACTTTATTTCACTCCTTTTATGAACAAGAATTTTACGTACTGAGATTGATAAAAAAATGTGACACTTCAGATACGGAATTGCAAAAATATATTTTCAAATAACAAATATATTTATTTTTGGTTTTAACATCATTTTCTATTAATTTTATTAACGAAGAAAATAGATCAATTACAAATTAATTCTGAATATTATTTTATAACCACAAAAATTTGTTTTGATATCTTTTGATTTCTTTTAATATCATCTTGACATATGTAGGTTATTTAATTATTTTTAGCCCAAAAAATACTAGTAACATCTAGAAATACGTACAAAAAAGATAATCTTTTAATACAAATTAGATGTTAACCAGGCTCCTCCATTTAAGTTCAATTTCTCATAATGAATTACAATTAATTGATAAGCGCCAAAACTTGTAAATATTTAACTTGTATATCGCCCATAAAAGGCGTTCATTAATCTATTTTGACTTTATGATGAGCACGAGTAATATAATTATGTGATAATTGCTGGCGAAGAGAAATGGAGCAAGAGTGACAAATTAATCCCTAATTGTTTCAATTTGACGGTCCTTCCTTATCATTTTGGCCCCATTACACGGATATATTGTCTTAATCGGGTGTCTGTCATAACAATTATGATTCCACTTAGTAACTCGTGCCCGGGATTAAGGATTAAGGACGCGCCAACGACAAATTGATCGCAGAAGGCGCGCAAAGTGACGTCAATCACGGCGCCAAACTTGAACGCAGTGTGCGATGCGACGAAATGAAAAGTGATACATGGCAAATTTGGCCAATTTAATTTATGGATAATACCGAAACAAGTTTATCGCAAAATTGTCCCACTTAAGGGAATCAATCCGATATCAGATATCAATCGCCTCGACGATGATTATTTCCCTTTTTCGATGACGTGCTTTTTTCCGAAAATTTCAACACCTTTTCCATCCAATCGGAAAATTCTTGGAGATATTTTGCATCGGAATCAGTTATTTAATGCTTTTTCTTAGGATTTCAAATAATTTAACTTTTCATGGAATTATTCTTGGCCAAATGAGTAAGTACCATTTTATGAAATTCCTTTTTCCGATCCTTTTTATCAAATTGAACCAATCGCCATGGTTTCCAAGAATCATTGAATTTCAAATTTGTATCAATTTTTTCTGCCCTTCAATTATTTAGCAATTTACTAAAATTTCAGTAGGATTTACTTTATGACAATGTCTTCTCGAGCGGAAACTTTTAAAGCATAAGTGTGGTAACAGATATTTTGGTCAATGTACAGTTAATGTAGTTATTGCTATTACTTTGATTAATCTTCTCTATTTTTCACGTGAACTGTTTTAAAATATTTTATTCAATTCTATTGAATAATGTTTACATTTTAGTAGCCAATTCATCTTCTAAAAAGTGCCCCTTAATTCTATTCTGTTTAATTATGCGATTATTCGATATCCGTAGACAATCACAAATAAAGTAAAATACATAAAATTAGCACTTTGTACTAATATTCAAATACTGAAAATAATAATTCTAGATTTTAGTAGCCCGGATGGAAAATATATTTTATTCAATTCTGTTGAAAAATGTTTACATTTTAGTAGCCAATGCTTCCTCTAGAAATTGTTTCATAGTCGTACAGTGTTGAATAAAGTATAATTCAATACCCGCAGAAAATTACAAATCGTGTATTTTTTAACTCACTAGCTTATAATGAAAATATATTTTTAAATTTGTCATGCCTCTACAATAAAGTAGACAATGACTTATTAATCAATTTATTTTTTTTTCCTATTAAATGACAAAAAGAAAAATTTGTCTTAAATGTTGGTTCTGGCTTTTAAATATGTTTTAAAACATTAGTGCTATCACGGATATATCAGTGATAGGACAAACATATAATTGAACACTTATTTTCATTTTTCCCACAAACTGTTAAATATTTTCTGAAATGTAATATAAGATTAGTGAATTACAATAATCCTTTTAATTTCATTTTGAAAATTTAATCTTTTTTGTAATGTTCATTTTTTTAAATAGCAAAGTATTGAACTTTTTCCCTTAATTTAAGGAAAAGCGGAGTGGCACATATTTAAAAATTAATTAATTTAATTCCGTTAGGTGAAACCCTAATTCACATAAGGCGTTGTACGCAATCTGTCAAAAGTTAGAACAATATCCTCCTTAACTAATAAGAAATTTATGTTAGTGTATACAGTATACAGGACGTGACTAAGCAGGAAGTCCATGATTGGAAAACCCTTGCTGTAAACCGGTACTATTGGAGGCAGACCCGATCTGGGTTGTAGAGCCACGTAAAATTTCCGAAAAAAATAAAAAAAATCCGAAGAAATTACCGGAAACGTAGTACGCAGCTTGTAGGTAATGGTACTTTACCAGTGCAATTCCCTTACTATTTAATAATTCTGTATCTACTCGTATAATTAAGTATTTTACAAACAATAAATGTTTTCCAATTAATTATGCTTACTTTTGGGTTAAATGTTATAATAACTATGTATATAACTATATATTTTATTTTTAAACAAAATAATATATCAATGTGGAAATCAAACAATATTATTGATGATTAGAAGTCAAAGACCTCGTGTCATCTCTCCAAATTTGACACTTAACGGACGTTGTGATCAAAATATTATCGTCATTATTTGACTTGTGGCGCCCCGGGCTATAATTTGTAATTATTTTATTATTAATCCGAATGCTTTTCAATTCCCCTTCATCATACATGATTCAACGACAATGACACGATTGGTAAATAAAGAAGCAGGCCTTGGAAAATTGACTTTTCTCTCCTCGCTTTGCGTTATGAGTAAATTAATTTAATTGAAAACTTGTGACGACTGGTCGTCGGACGGGGCTGCTCCAGGAACGTGACTTTTGGACGAAAATCCTCGCAATTGGCGACAAAACTGTCGGTCCAATTAAATTATTTTGTAATACGAGCCGGGAGGAGGAGGATAATAATTGACGATGATAACTTTACACGTTCCGGTTAATTTCGCAATTACCCCCGGAATTGTGTGCTCCAAGTGCAGAATGAATTGCACCACTATTTCCTCCTCCCCTTATTTTATTATTTGCGTTATGCAGTTACTAAATTAGACCGGTTATTGGAAAGTTCTTGTTCATATTTTGTGAACATAAAGTTCATTAAATTGTAATACATATTATTACGAGTATTATTGTACTTTATTTTACATTACAAGTTAAATTAAGAAATTCGTAATATTTACTAGAAATTAATAAGTAAATAAAATTTTAATTTAATTATGTTTTTTTAAATAATCTGTAAAATTTAAAGTATTAGCTTTGTGGAAAAAACATAAATTTTTTAATTTGTACAGAAATATAAGCCAAATATCTTTCTTTTTTTAAAAATAGTGTATGAATCAAAGTATGAAATTTATTTCTTAATTCATTTTGATTGTTAGGCCACCTGGTGGTTGACAAATAAACTCAGTTTCAAAATTTATCCACCAGAGTAAAATTTAAATTTGAAATAATTCTGTTATAGCGAATATTTTAAAATTTATTTGATTTTAATTTTATTTATTGTTAAATCTATTTGTGAAATATAATGTTTAAAGAATTTCCCAGAAAAAATGTTATTAATTTGAAATATTGTAAAATTAAAAAAATTCTTTTGTTTACAACTTACGAGTTCATTCATTTAGGTAATTTCATTTGCATTTAATAATTAAAAAGTTCTAAATTATGAATTTAATAAACAGCAAGTATTAAAATAATTTTTTTAACACAATAAATATCATCAAATTCAATTAAGTTCAATAAACAACAATTTCTAAACCTACAAAATTAATGTAGATATTTTTTTATATTTAAAAAATTATAAATTGAAGATGATTTTATTAAATATTTTTAAAATATTATTTCTTTTGGTGCCTCTTTATATTTTTACACACTTATATGGGTTAATAACAAGTTTAAAGTTATGTTTTTAATAAATAAAACATCTAATTATTTTTTTAATTATTCTCGAGTGAACATAATCGCAGCACACTAATCTTCGTTCGTGCTCATATTTAAACTACGGTTCTTAAATTAAAACAGAAGATTTATACATAATCATATTTTATTTATATAATACTTTTATTTCATTTGTTTCTTTTTTAGCTGTTATATTGTATTTCTTAAATAAATTTTAATAAAATTTGTCAAAATTAATTGATGGATGTTTGACAAACAAATATGATCTGCCATGGCTTGCCTAACTTGAAATTATTTGAATTATTTGTATGAAAATAGTATTTAGACAATTCTATTGAATTTTTTTTTTCTTTTTAGTAGTCAATATTTTCTCTAGAAAGTAATCCATAATTCAATCCTATTCAATTATGCATTATTCAACACCAGCAGACAATCACAAATCGTGTAAATACACTAAATTAGTACTTTGTACTAAAATTTAATTACTAAAAATTATAATTTTAGATTTTAGTAGTTTAGATAGAAAATATATTTTGACATTTTTCTCCTGTTTAATTATAGTTCGTTTTTCTCACACGTTGTTTAAATTGCTATTAAAACCAGTCATTGTGTTAAAATGATATTTCTGGTCACTTGTACTCGTATATTCTTATTTTTCTACGTATATTTTAAGAAAAAATTACTTGGTCTGAGATTTGACACTTCGTTTCTAAATTTTCTTTGTACTTTGCAAATCATTTTGTGAATTTGAGCAAATAACTGTGTGAATGTTTTATTTTATTTTCAATTTTAGAATTTCAAAATTATTGTACTGATTTTGCAATTATAAAAGTTTTAATGATAAAAGTAAGAATAAATTTTTTGATGGATTTTATTGTGACGAAGTAAGTACTACCTATTAATTATTAGCTATAATAATTAATATCTATACTTCTTTATTTAATTAAACTACAAACAGTTCAAGTTAATTTACAACTCGCCTTTTTCATTTAAAAAAATTTAATTTCAATTTATTTTTTCGTCAAAAACATCATAATTGTCGATAAAAACCATCACCAAGCTCACTTGGATCCATTCGTCACTTAGTTAATAGACCACCACAATTAAACCTCAATAAGCGCGCGACGTCATTTGAAAAGAGTTGAATTGAAATGGATAATCAAGTTGATTTCGGCGCTCAATCGTCATCTCAATCACAATTATTCTTGGAGTGGCGCATTTAATGTGTTGGATGGAAGCTGCCTGCTCCCATCATGTAACCGATTATCTCGCGTCTCTCGATGTGGAGTTGAGCTCCGCAATCATGGTGGTCTTTGGATTTTTGTCCAACAGAAGAAAAATCAAAGCCTACTACTCCGCTTCTTCTCTGAATTCATCATTTCGGAGTAACTCGTCGGTGTGCGTCGCTTCTTGCTTTGTTCCTGGAACAAGTGGCTTTAATCTGAAGCTGAACAGAAAATGGAATACTTTTGAACTGAAACCGTGGATGTGGAGAAAAGAAACACCTTTTCGATTCCTGATTGAATCGGAAGCGAGAGAAATGGAAATCGGAAAATTGGCAAATGGGATGATGAAATGAACTTGTGTCCGGAGAGAAGGCACATAATCAGCATAATTGGAATCGAGACCGATTGGGCTTATTAAAAGAGCACAACTTGAAGCGAAAATAAGAAATATTTTTTTAAAAAAAAGTTCCTACTTCACATTTTTTTCAAATTGATTTATAAATCATGGCCTTCTAAAATTTATTGTCAAAAACTTTTATTAATTGACCACTAGTACTATTTATGTGATAATTTAACGTATTTACACGTTTTTAATTGATAAAGATTACTGATTATGTATAACTAAACAGCATGTAGTTATAAAGAACTTTATAGAGTAAGAATAAATAAAGATAAATCATTTATAATAAAACATTGGCTACTAAAATGTTAAGATTTTCCAATGGAATTGTATAAATAATTTAAATCTGCTTACTTTCTAAATAAATCAATTGTTGAATTCATATTATTTGAAAACTGAATATTCCATGATTGTTTTTTTAAAGTTAGATACATTTTAGTTAACCAATTTGTAAATTGGTATTTATGCACCTTAGTATTAGTAAGATTTTCAAAGAGCAAATAATAGTTTGTTTTTGTAAAATGAAATTTAAAATAAACACAAATTCAAATTCAATTTTATTTATTGAGTAAATTTTATCTGTTTCATCTGAAAAATAGTTTAGACGTAGTGGTTTAAGTTGCGTACTTTCCTTAAATTTTTTAAATTGATTAATGATAAATAAAATATCGTTCATTTGAAAATGTCAATTTATTCAAAGACAACATTAAAATTGCCAATAAATAGTGACAGAGACAATAAATATGGCACTAATCGACTGGGAATAAAATGTCGATTATTGTCTATAAATTGCAAAACAACTCTGACAAATGGCATATCAACTATTTTGCGTTTTGAGAATGAACATACATATCGGTCTTGTTTTCCGCTAAGAAGTAAAAAACCAAAAAGAAGAAAAACCTCGCAAAAAAAGAAAGAGAATAATTCCCATTACAAGGACGTATTTTCGCAAATTAAAATTGCACTCCGGGAGAACAGTGTTCGCACTTTTATTGTTTTGCGAATTTAGCTCTGTGTGCCTGTGTGTTGGATTCGCCATCGTCGTCGTCGGGGCAAAGAACTGAAAGGATTCGAAAGGGAATAAGAATAGAGGAAAAATTGCATATGGCGAAATCTTAAACCGCAAAAAATCGTATACACATGTTTATGTACATTTAATTTAAGCCTCCTCCATTTCATTCTAATTCGCGCCAAACTCGCCTACTCCATATCCATTCTGCATCTCCTTCTAATGCATCGGTAACAGAGCGAGATAGAGATGAAAAGGTTTGCTGCATTTTGCATTTCAACCGCAATTAACATGGAAAATCCTTTATTTTTGCGGGAAAATTTGCGAGCGCAGAGAAATGGGATGAAAGAAATCCCATTAATTAATCCAATATGTGTGTGTGTGTGTGTGGGTTTGGAGTTTTGTAATTAATCCAACATTCTCTATGCAGACGATATCGCCATTTTCGTGATATATGCTCGCATTTGTCTGACAATTATTATTATTATCCCGGCAGAAATGCACCAATTTAGCCGGTTTCTGCTGCTGCTACTGTTGATGATGTCATTAAAAATCTCTCAGTGCTCAAAATTGACTTATTTATTCAATTTTCCCATTTACATTATTATTATATTTAGATGGACTATTTTACACGAAAAAAACCTAAGGAATATTTAAAAACCTTCTCAGAGCATTCACTCATCACTTGGAAGATCTTTGCAAATCCTAAGCACAATTTGAATCGCAAAAACGTGAATTTAACACGTCTTTTCCTTTCAGAAGGAAAAAATGGTTCCAAATTGAGTTACAGCATCAGTAGGCGATGAATGCGATGACTACTACGATGACGATGGCAGAAGCAAAGCTCTGCAGGACGTCGCCTGCCTTGTTTCTGCTCACTTCTCGTCCATAATATAATAATAAGTAAATAAATTAGATTTCCAGTTAAATCGAGAAATATCAAATTTCTCTCCACTCTTCAATAAAAGGAAAGAGAAGAAAGGAAGGAAAATAGAGGAGGCAAAAAAGTAGAAGGAGCTCTATAGTTAGTAATAATCCTTGAACCATTCAAATGCGATTCTCTTCGATCTCTCTTCCTCTGCTCGGTCCAATTAAGCGAATCAGGGACAAGAGTCACAATCAATTCAATTAACAATTAAACTGTGGTTTTCCTTTGTTTCACTCCACAGAATAAAAGAAATAGAAGAACATTTAAAACTAATGGATTCAAAATTCGATCGCTAAAAGTAATTGATAATCTGAGTCCCTATTTTAATGTAATTGTAATCATACACAAAGTTTCGTGTAACTAATTATAATTTACGGAATTTTTAAAAATTTACATTTAAACAAATAAATTGTTATAATATGATCAATATTCGATATTTATATAATATAATTGATGTAAATAACTTTGTAAAGGAGTCATAAAACTTCCTTAATGCGGCTGATGAAAAATAAACTATTAGCTCTTAGTTTTTGTAACGAAAAGATGAAAAAATCTAAAATATGAATGGTTTTTCAAATTGACATTATGACTGACATTTCAGTAATTTTAATTGAAAATGCTTTTGACGCAAAATTGACGGATGTTTTATGTTTTTTAAATATAATAGTTATTTGTACACTTAGGGTTCAAAGTGATATTTTGTTCACTGAGAATTTCAGTTGTCAACCGAAGCTTGCTGAGGTTGACAAGAAATTCGAATGAACAAAATTCAATTGAACCCGTAGAGTACACATAATTTTATACATTTGTAATCTAGTGTCTTTGATTCGAAAAATCTCAAAAATTTTAATAAAATAATCTCAGTACATTATTTTATTATTATAGTACGTGAGCGTGAGACAAAGTAACAATTTTTGTTTTTTGTCTCCCTAGAGAAGAAAAACTCATTTTGAATGGATGCTATGAGTGAACAAAAGCTTACTTTGAACGCATCAAATGTATAAAATTATTAAACTGTTACGGTTAAACGAATATTTTTATTTATTTAATTTTAACGTTTTTGCGTAATCGGAAATAATTTTTTTCTCAGAAATTAAATATTTGATCTTTAAAATAGTATGCTTTTTGGAAATGGGGAAAACTATAATGACCATTACAGTTAATATAACATAACTAAATGGGATTTAATTAAAGAATTAATAACTTTAATATAATTTATAAAAATATTTCTTTTGACTTCAACACACAGCTGACCATTAACAATTTTGTAAAGGATGATTGAAAAAATTGTGAACAAATCTCTTATTATTATTCAAATAAAATTTCTTTTCTATTTGGATATCTTAAAAATTAAAACATCATTTTGCATAACTTAAAAAATTCGTCTTTAAAGTACAATTTATATTATTATTATTCAAATTACCAATGATTAACGAAGTCCAAAGCACTTTATACAATAGAATCCAAGAGTATCTCTAGATGAAAGAATTAAATTAAATTTTTTAATTTTGTTTTGTCAGTCGTCCTACTGAGAGCTAATTCTTGGATGTGGAAATTCATAAGAGATATTTTCACAAATAAATTTATTAAAACACATATTTTAAATGCTAACTGTAGACTTTATATTAAATTTAGGCCTTTTATTTGATAATTCAACTTTTTTATCAAATTCTATTAAAAAACTTTACATTTAGTTGCCAATGCTTCCTATTGGAAATTCATAATTGCACATTTTTTTACATCAATTCCGCAGACAATCAGAAATGGTGTAAATTCACAAATTGTACCAATATTCAAATACAAAAAATTATAATTTTAAGTCTTAGTCCCTTGGAAGGAAAATATATTTTGACATTTTCTTGCCTCTACTATATTATAAATTAGGCTATGATATGTTTATTAATCAATTTTAATTTTTCTCATTATATGACCAAAAGTAAAAATTTTCTTAAGGTGTTTATTTTTGGTTAAAAAACCCCGGTGCTATCAGGAGAATATTGTTGATACAGAGCTCTATTTCCATGGTATTTCGAAAAATTGAGACCTAAAGCTCTGTGTTTGACAGATACTTTCCTTTATTGTATGTGTTTAGAACTTAATCTAGTATCGTGTTGTATTCTTATTCTTTACTACATATTTCGTGAATAAATAGCAAATAAATATGCGAATTGTATCAAATTTGGTTTAAAAAAATAGTAGGAAAAACACACTCGTATCTTTTCAAACTTTACACGAATTTAATTATGGTTCATGTTTTCCACATGTTGTTCAAATATTATTACGGGTACATTAAACATACATACATACATACATACATACATACATTGATACATACATACATATTAAACATAATTAACGAAACTCAAACAAAGAATGTCTGTGTTCCCGTTTAGAATAAAAAGGAAAACTTTTTTTGAGTTTACAGAATAGAATTCAATGGTTTTATCTCTAAATGAAAGGGTTAATTGAATTTTATTAAATTTTATTAGTTACTAGTGCTACAAGCAATTTTTGATGTAATTAACTTTAAAATACATTAAAAATGGACTTTAAAATAAGGATCTCCTTTGTACATAATGCTAACTTTTGGATATTTGAATGTAGAAGAGATATTTTTATTAAATAAAGTTATTAAAAACATTAATACTTATAAAATAATTTAGGTTATGAAAAAATCTATTACCTTTATGTATGTTTATTGCATAAAATAGATTTTTTCATAACCTAAATTTTTTAAAAATTGTTGTGTAAATTATTTTATACATTTGATGCGTTCAAAGTAAGCTTTTGTTCAATGATGGCTTCTATTCAAAATGAGTTTTTCTTCTCTAGGGAGACAAAAAACANCAAAAAACAAAAATTGTTACTTTGTCTCACGCTCACGTACTATAATAATAAAATAATGTACTGAGATTATTTTATTAATTTTTTTAGATTTTTCGAATCAAAGACAGTAGATTACAAATGTATAAAATTATGTGTACTCTACGGGTTCAATTGAATTTTGTTCATTCGAATTTCTTGTCAACCTCAGCAAGCTTCGGATGACAACTGAAATTCTCAGTGATCAAAATATCACTTTGAACCCTAAGTGTAAAAATAACTATTAAAATGATAAAGCTCACAAAACCACTTACTACGCTCGTGACTTTAAAGGACCCTAGTGTTTAATAATGCCTTATCTTATTGAACTATTTGTATAAATAACTATTATATTTGAATATTGGTTTTTTTCTTCATAATAATTTTCAAATAATTTAATTTTCAAAGCACATTAGTAATGATTAAACATCTTAAAAACCTGAAGCTTGTTTCAATTTCGAACATGAATAACGTAATTCCATTAACAATAAAAACACATGTAAAATGTCCTCCGAAAAAAAAACTTGTTTATAAATATCTAGGAATTTTCTAAAAAATAAACAGATTTAAATAAACTACTAAATCTTGGTTTCTTAAAATTATAATATTAAAAACTGCAAAAGTAATTAGTCATAATAATTCTGGACTAATTATCCAAGCATATTAAGGAAAGTATTGCCTGAATGCTTGTTACTATTGAATTATACGTTAATTTGGCCATTAATATTCGGTGAATCTCCGTTGTGGAAACCCCAATAATCGAATCAGGAGGCCAAAGGATGGGAAATCAATCCAGGGCCTGGACTAAATGCAGGAAATTGACCGATCCGGAGTTAATTAATTGGAAAATGTCTGTCCATTCGGCAACAATTTTCTCATTAATGCAATTATTGAATTACCGCATCGTTTAATGGCCCAACAAAGACTCTATTCCTATTTAATATATAAATAACCAGATAGATATGCGATTAAAATTTCATGTGATTTAATCTAATGAACTTGGTAAAACCTAAAAAACAATTGGATTAAATCTACAACGAGAGAGAGATAGAGAGCAATGGAAATAATAAATTTCAATTTGCCAAACCAAAGAATCGTCGCGCAAACAAACAAAGTCGTAGTCGTAGTCGGCGCTGGAAATGGATGATACATAATTAAATCACATAAACTACATTAACTGCGCTCTCTCTCCTTCTCTCCCTCTCTTCTTTCGAATAGCAACAAACGCCGTGCCAAAATACACACAGAGAATAATTTAGGGGTTGAATTAGACTCGGAATAATCTCTGATTTATCTACTGAAAAGCGTTTTGTTAATTTAATTTTCCCATTTCATTGTTTACCACTTATTGGTTATAATGATTTGTTTATGGCATGTCGCAACAATAAACGCTACTCTCTCCCCAACCCCGCTCTTTTGGCAAGGAAGGGCGAGGAAGGGAAATGTCCTCATTCGGATTTCTTCTCAATAGTAAATAGATTTGGGTTTTTGTTTTTTTTACTTTTTTGTTAGTCTCGTTGACAAATTATTTAGGATAGATATTTTATTTATTGTTGTTTCAATATTTTTGCATTTTTGTAGTATAAAATTCATATTATGAAACTAATATTTGTTCTGTCAAAATCGTTTTTTATAGAAAAGCGTTTTAATGAATTCTGTAAAGCACTATGTAGTGGATTTTCTTTATTATGACAGTAAGTAAACAGTTAGAAATCTAATTAATCATTAACAACTATATAACTAAACTTAAAATATATTTTTCAGAAAATACACAAAATAGCGTTCAATACACATGTGAAATCGGTTATTACTGCACTTATTTACCAATTTTAACCCGCTGTACTCATCAAAATACATACAACTCATGCTGTAATATGTTCTATTTCATCATTTGTATCGAAATATACTATTAAAGCACTAGTGCTTTTTCTTTATTATTACAGTGTAAAATATATTTTAACTATATATTTGATTACTATTATGACTTGCTACTTCTACTCTAATTTCTGTATTTGATGTGAAATTAGTAAGACATCAACAACTATACAACTAAACATAAAATATATTAAATTATTGTCAAAATATTAATACATCCTTAAGTTTTATTTTCAAACACAATTTTATTATTAAAATTTGCATTTCTGAATTAAATAATTAGTAATAATAACAAATTACTTCTTCAGATTCTTGTAAACAAATTTAAATATTTTAAGATTGTGACATCAAATCTTTTATTCGAAGTTACACAAAAAGTTTATTTTCATCACTTAATTTTAATTATTAGGTGTTTTTAATGAAATTTAAATGAATATGTCAATTTTTTAATTGATATGTAGTTGTGTTTGTATGTATTTAGGTAATATGTACCTAAACCCAACCAATAAAAATGTGTCAAATGATCATTGTTTTTGTAATCGAAGCATTTAACAGAAATGACATTTTTTTAAATTCCTTAAAAATTAGTATTTTTGTAAATAGTTAATAATTATTGTAATTTAAAAATGTTGATAAAATTCACTTCTTCAATAACTTGATCAGTTTCAACATTACGAATTTTATTACACTCAATAAAACCCGAAATTATTTATATTATGTTATTAAAAATGTGTGAATTATTGGTTTTTCATTTACATATTGGATACGCTAATGTAAGTATTATAATAATAGTAGATTTAGGAAAACTCCAAATATAACATAAAAATTATAATTCATGATTAAAAATTATCATAAAATTATGGATTGACGAAGCATATGAAAAAAATTAGTAACATATTCTTGTATACTACTTTTCTGAGCAATTTCACTATTATTTTAGTTAGATATTCATATAGATATACTAACTAGCTTTAACATATATTTAATTGATATAAAAGAATTATTGAATATTTTAATTATTATTTTTATAGATTTCAAACCAGCAGTTCGTTTTATTTTATAAGACAATAACCATTTTAATAATTACCTTTTTAAATAAATAAAAACCGCAATTAATTACTCTTCAATCCGAAGAATTAATTAATTACAAAACCGAAGTGAATTTGGCAAAAACAAAATAGAAAAGACTAATAACAAATCCTCTGTGTAAATCAAGGAGACTGCTTATTGAGAAAGTGGCCTACTATTTGAGAACCCAGCTCCCAGTCTTATCGTTACATCCTCGAGTGATCCTTCTATTCCTGGGCGAAAATGTGAGCTCCTCTTGTTGCTTTGGATGCTACTTGGAGAACGGATTCAGCCAATCGATAAATTACCAATTAAAAATTACTTTAATTAACATGTTTCCCTTTGCTTTTTACATAACATTTACCCCCCGCCCGCCCGTCCACCCACAAAATTCTCGATAATAAATCGAATGGAAATGGGTAAATATCAGTTTCTGCACTAATCATCAATCGACTGGGAGACTTCTCAATTGACTGATGATGATAAACTAGTGATAAAGGGAGAATAAATCTGGAGAACAGATTAAATTCTCTTGTTCAAAAATATGAAACCAACGTGCAATTCAGAAGCCACTCCTCCAAAGGGGAGGGCATTTTCAACACCATCTCACTCACACTTTCTTCATATTTATTCTCCGTCTCTCTCTTCGAGGTGGAATATAAATAATAATAGTAAATAATAATAATAAAAATCCCAAAAAACTTTATCGAAATGAAATTTATTTCTTATCATTCAAATCGTAGTCGCGTTCGAAGCCGGTTGCATTTTTCCACACTTACAAAAAGCAAAATCCTTAATCGTGTTGTTGCTAGATTTTAAAAATCGAATTTAGAATTTTTTATGAATAAAAAAGAAATTTTGAAAATAATTCCAAAAAGTGAAAGTGTAAAAAGTGATTAGAAAAATTAGATTTAAAAATGATTTTGATGAAATTAGAATTTATTTGACGAAATAAGTGTAATTGTGATCGATCAAAGTTTACCGTCGGGCTAAGTTTTGTCTTTTTCCCAATGCAGTGCTTGCTGCAATTTTCTTTTCTTCGGAGGAAGCAAATGAATTGAATTAAAACACCCGTTATATTGCGTTTGATGTGTGGTTTTTGTGTAATTGTGGTGAATAATGTGCGAAATGTAGTGATTGTTCAATAGGGGAGAATAAAGAAAGAAGAACATCTCAAGGCTGAAATCAGTTTTAATTAATCTTACATTACAAACAAGGAGATTTTTGTTTGAAAAAACGAGAGATAAACAACGAAAAAGTCATTAAAAACCCTGCAAATGATCATGAACTTGGAGCTGCCTCGTCCAGAGACGACAATCCACGTGACAGCTCCCGCTGCCCTGACCAGGGGTCCTCCCAGCTCACAGACAATGCCCCAGAGGTCTCCTTTCGCGATTCAGGAGCTCTTGGGCCTGAGCAATGAGTCCAGGAGTACTGGAAGTGGAGCAGTGGCCTCGATGCCGCCCTCCTTGTATCCCTCAGTGGGCCAGACTCCCTTCTCGGACCACCACCAGATGATGGCAGCCTCCAGAATGGCCTACTTCAATGCCCACGCCGCTGTTGCCGCCGCCTTCTTGCCCAACCACGGAGCACTCGGATTACACCACCACCAGACCTCCGGTAATTCCTTAGAACCGCAAAATACTCAGAACATATGAAAAATCTCCTTAATTATTTGTGACGATTAGAAACACCTAATAATTAATCGCAGTCGCTGGCGCAATTCTAACCCGATCCGGCACAAACGAACGCCTTTTGTTCAAACTGCTGACGATGGTGTTGGATTTCATTAACTCAATTCGTCCTTTGTTTCTTCGTCGTTTACGCCAAGCTATTCGCTTTTTGCACGGTTTTCAATTGTTGAACCCTATTTGCGACCCCGACCGTTGTTTTAGCAGTGTGATTGTAGTGGTTCGGTTGGCCGATATATCTTCCCGAAACGGGGTTTTTAATTTTCTACCATCCGAGTCACAAAAATGGGCACAAAAACAGTTCATGTTTAATGAAAATATAAGAAGAAATCAATCCTTAATTTCGAAGTGTAAAATTTTTTAACAAAAAAATTACGAACAATATTTTTGGGAAAATCTCTAAATTTTGAGATTTTTGGAAAAATTTCATTTTCGAAAATTTGTTTTATTTTTAATTCTTGTTATTGAATTTGATTTGTTAATTTAATTAAATTTGTAGTTTAAAATTATTTTGAAAAATCTATTTTTAAGAATATTTTTGTACGATTAATTAAAAAAATTTAAATAAAATGGTATTTAAAAATGTTTCATTTTCATTGTTTTTAGAAAATACGGGTGTTTTCAATTGACTACTAGATCACTGAAAAACAAATAGTTACGAAAAGTCTAACACCCGTTGGTTGATGTTGAGACTACCCCAAGTTCCGTATGGAATGTAGTGGGACAATATTATTATTAATATTTATTAGAAAATACAAAATTTAATTTTTCGATTCGTAGAAAATATTTTAATCATTACAATTTGATTAAAAAATGCCATTAATGAATTTTGTAAATTTTTCGAAAAATGTTCAAATTCAAAGATTTATTCAAATTTAGAATTTTATATAAGTATAATGGATCAAATTTTATTTAAATTCGATTTATTTTGAAAAAAAATTATTAATATTATTATGCATTATTTCAAAAAATGTTTTATGTTTAAATGTAAAACACCTAAAATAATTTAAAAATTAAAATTAACTAAATTATGGAATAAATCACATACATTCGAAAAAATATAATTATAATCTAACTGGTCTTTATTCCATTTTACTAAAATTTCCTTAATTCTTCGTCATTTACTTATAGTTTTCCAGGCAGAATTCACCAGTCTTTTCATTACTTCTCCAGTAAAAAATCCAACTTAATGTAATACAACGTTGTTTCAAATTAATGTTTTATTTATTTTTAATTTTAATAATAAATATTTTAATGAAAAGTAAATTGATCAAATACAATTAGGAGATGAAAACAAAGAAATTGTTTGTGCCATTTGATTACCGTTGCTTTGCGCCCGATCGGGTTAATAAATAGAATTCTTCATTAGATCTCTTGAGAAGAGCTCACAACTGACCGCCTGCTCAGATCGCGGCGCTAGATCAAACCGAATTCAATTGGTTTTCTATCTAATTAAAATAAATATTTTGTCTGGTATTGATGACGCTTGATGGCTCTTGAGCGCGGAAATTGATAAATTGTTTCTTCTTGTTCTTGGGGCTGGAGACTCTTCTTATTACTCGAAATAATAAAAATAAAATCCAAGCCACCTTTGCCTTTGCTCCTCTCTCAATCATCTATCGAACTCGACACTTCTTCTTCATTTTTGGGTTCTTGGCTGCTTGCTGCCACTTTGATCGCTTTTATTCAATTTATGTAATTTACAATAATATTGGAAATAAACACCGATTTGTAAAGGTGGCACTCAATTTCAAACACTTTTTCTTCTCTTTCGCTCATTTCTCATCTCACCACTATTGAACTTTTATTTCTCCCTTTTGACAATCTCGGTTTCAATGGTTACTTTGATCAATTTGAAATATCAATTGCTGGGACATTTGTTTTGGGCTGGACCATGGAAAACAAACGGTGTGTTTATGGCAAAAATTGAAACCCGAGCCAATAATTGCTCCTCAGAAGCTGTGCGATGATGAAACGATTGTGTTAATTGATTTGCTTAGTCAATTTCGGACTATTGAATTAAATGTGGCCAAATAGCCCACTTTAAGAGACACGCTTTGTGCCAAATTTCACACACACGCAGCCCCCTTTGATGTGCTCCATTACTAGACTAATATTCGTTACAAACAAGCGAGGAGATTTATTAATTATACTCTCTCCCGGTGCCAACTTTGATTGACAACTCGCACCAACTTGAGTGCTTGCTTAGTTTACTTTTAAATTGCTTTTGCTTACCCCAATTACGTCAGCGTTTTCAAAGAATTTTTACCACACTAGCTAATGTCCGTCCATTTTTAAATTCCTCAGCTTCTATTGTCTTTCTAATTTTGAGAAAATGGATTTTTTAGTAATTTATTTTTGAGATTTCACAGAACGAAATTGTTATTTGTTTTATGGGGGTGTGAAGTCAGTAGTTATTATAGCAGGTTATTTTTTGCAATTGTCTTTAAAATTAACAATAAAAATAAAATATATAAATTTTAGATCAACCTAAGTAAATTAATTTTCTTATGGTAGGAAATGTAATTCCACTTGAAAAACAAACAATTACAAAGAGGGTTATCAGCTTAAACTTTTTTTTCGATTTATCAAAAAAGTTATATTTTTAATTTTGTTATAAAATATTGATTATATTTAAAATTAAAATATCTAAATAAGGCTAATGTAATTTGTAAAGGACATTGAAACAGATACCTATTCCTTGTTAAATGTGAGGTTATCAAACAACAAAAGGGAAAAAATTAATTAAAAATTTAAAGTGCTTAATTGTCATGACAATCCTTTGAATTTAAGTTTTTTCTCTGTTTTTCGTCTTAATGTTTTCCTGTGACTTTCTTGTAACAATTTGAAGTGAACTATATAATCAAATTTAAAAATAATTATTGTAATATAATTTGTAAATAATTTGTTAAATTGAAATCGATTTACACCCATTGTGCAGAGATAATAATTAAGTGGAATACCTCGAGGGAATCGGGATCGAAATTCGCGGAAAATTGCCCATAAATTACCTCGTAGTGCTGATTAAAAGTGAATTAAACAATTTAAAAATTAATTAAACCATTAAACCAGAATCCTGATATTCTGGAGGACTCGCTTTATCCAGTTATTTATTGGTCCAGAGTCGAGTTCATTAAGAAAAGGAATGCTTTGAATTCGGAAGGAAAACAAGTCTCAACTGGATTTAAATAGAAAAAGTTTGGGAAGCATAATAAAATGCAACAATTAGATCGGGGAATTTTGTGTTTAATTGGAATTCCTCACCGATTTTCGCATTAGAACAAATCACCGAAATCCCTTTCTAAGATAACTAGATCCAGCGACAATAAAGTCCCTTTTAATTGCTGCGAGGAATGACTTAATTTTTAATTAAACAATTTTCCATTTTATTTGCGATTTTTGTGAATTAATTTCGAATTGAGAAAAATTCCGCGCGAGTTTTTCTTCTACTTATAAGTGTATTTGTACTAAATTGCGAAACGAATGGAATCGGAATAATTGCGTGTGAATTAGGAGCGAAAAAACAAAAGCTCATTTATTTAACGCCATTTTCGAAAGCTTCGTTGCTGCGATTGTTTCATTAATTTTTATTTGAATTAATTATTTCGCTTCATTTAAAATTCGCCCCCTTTTCGCGCAATCTTCTGACACTCCTCCGCTCTGTGATGTAATTAGAGAGGATTAATGTAAGAAAACGGGAGGAATTTCCCTCCACACATAAACTATTATCAGTTGCAGTTGTTTTTGCCAAGGAAAATGTGGAGCAAATGCAAAATAGTTTCGAAACGCGCATAAATTAACACCCCATCGTCGTCGTCGTCGTCATCATCATCTGGTGTCTGGCTCTGAAGCACTCGAGGAAAATAAGCACAAAGACCGAGCCAAGTTACACTAAATTACAGCCACGAGGACCTTTATCCATCCTTGACTCATCTTTAATTGGTATTCAATTTGGAAAACTTTACTAAATTCTTTCTCATACGACTTTTGGGTGCACAATTTATTAGGGTTAGTTAGGGTAAATAGTCTGGAAAGTTCTATAATATATTAAAAATATTACCATTTTTATATAAAAAAATTATATAATTAAGAATTTTATTGAAATTTAAATAATTTTTATTAATTGATTTGTTGTTAATTTTCCCGGGTTTCTTCGGATTAGAGCTCAATAAGGTTATTTTTAATTTCGATAAAATTTCAAATGTGAAATATACTATTAAAGAAAAATTTAAAATAGTCTAAGTAACTTTCTTATTAATAATAACCGTTTAAAAAAAAAAATTGGGACTATGAAGTATCATTTTTTAAAAACAAACATAGCACAACTACAAACTGTATAACTCAAATTTATTGCACTAAATTGTTTATTTATATTTCATATTGTTATATATAATATTATTATGAAATTAAGTAATAAGTCTAAAATCTCATTGACTTTAATTTAATGAAAACAAACAGTTCAGTACTAATCGTCTTTAATTGATCTAAATAAATAATTTAATATTCTTGACACTAAAAACTTCATTCGAATAAA
This sequence comes from Clogmia albipunctata, assembly GCA_001014945.1. Classification (NCBI taxonomy): domain Eukaryota; kingdom Metazoa; phylum Arthropoda; class Insecta; order Diptera; family Psychodidae; genus Clogmia; species Clogmia albipunctata. Next base: position 47,771 of record JXOV01007856.1, on the reverse strand, counting down.
ATTTAGCGGCAATATATCTCTTTCAGAAATGTTTTAAACCACATTTCCTATGACAAGGAATTCCGATTTTAATTAAAAATCCTTGACTCATATTTTGCTTAAACTGCACCCAACTCGGACATTCGAATCCAGTTTTTTGGCACAGCAGATTGGAGTAAAAGAAATGAAAAAAATGGAACGAGGAAAACATTTTAATTAAAATAAAAATTCGGAGCAAATCTGCTGTTGAAATTATAACAAATTAAACGGAATTGCTGTGTGTCCACCGCTGCCTGGACAGTGCAATTATATTGTTACATTATTTGGGCGAATGAAAAGCTGTCCGAGCAGAGAGCTTTCTCAATTTGCCAGGCGAAAATTAAATCGCAAATTCTATTCTGTCACTTTTTCCTGCTGTTTTTTATTCCTTCTCCAAATTTGACTATTTTTCTCTATTTGTCTCTCTATCTTTTTGCAAGTGGTGCAAATACACTCATATTTTTTGCACACACACATTTTATATGCTAATTATGAGTGCAAATTCCAGAGAAGAAGAAATCTTGAAACTTGATATGTATATTATAAATAATATCTCTCTTTTTTCTCCTATTCCTCTGTTTGCGCTGAGGAGGAGAACAAACAGAAGAAATCCCAGCTCATCATCATCAGCAGCTCATGGCACAGAGACAAGACAAAGGCCAGGATTCCAAATATCTGTGCGATGAATCCAGTAGGCGATGAAAAAGACAGAGAGGACCGATGAGCTCGGGAAACAAAAGGGATTCAATGAATGCTTGTTTTCAATAAAACAAGAGTAATTTTTCACACCTCGGGAACAACAACTGCGAATTCCACCCTCTTCGCTCCCACAACAATTCCACAGTTGGTCCTCCATTGTCGAAATATCAACCAATTTTCATGCCAAAACTCACCATACTTCAAAGCCTACTGTACAGAGAATTGGTTCTTCAACTAATTAACCTCCCACCACTTTTGCAGAAAAATTGCCGTACAAGTTGTTCTGAAAATCTAAAAACAGAAAGCTTTTGGAAAATGAATCAAACAAATTCGTGTTTTGAAACACAAAATTAAACTAGCAGAAAATAGCTTTGAGGTATACAGAATATACCAAAATTAATCCGATTTAGCTCACTATTCACTTTGCTTTAAACAGTAGAAATTAATTAAACGATCACAGTATAAAGCAATCAAATTAATATTTAATAATTAATTTAATATATAAAAGACCAAATTAATTATAATAAGCATACAATAGGTAAGCTTTTAATTTTATGATAATAAATATATTAATTTGGGTTATGATAAATTAAATATATAAACAATATTTATGTCCCTTTAAACTCGCCTCGTAGCCGATGTGGTAACGCATCCGGCTGCCTCTACGGAGTCAAGGGTTCGATCCCTGGGCGGGTAGGATTGACTGGATTCTTTTTCATTTAGGTGCTATTAATTGACTAATAATACACCGAAAATAAATAGTCACCGAAATGTCGAAAACCCGTTAGTTGAGGTTGAGACCCCCCATGTTCCTTACAGGAATTGAAAGGGAAAATTTTATGTCCCTTTAAAAATTATTACTTAAAAAATCTCCTATAAAGAACTTTATTATAGTTTTTCTTCTTTTAAAAAAATACATGACATTTGTATGGTATTTTATTTTTAACAAGAACTCAAATACTATAATAGAAAAATACCATAAAGCGAACATTACAAAGAATAGAAATTTATAAAGTGAGGGTTAAATAAAACAATTTTTTTATTGCACTAAATAAAAACTTTAATTTAATCAATCCAATATGAAATTATTTTTATTAATATAAAAAAAACTATTTTAAAAGTAAAATCCCGACTCCAAACGTGTATCATATGGAAAACCACAATAGAACGCCTACTATAAAATTTTATTATAATAAAATAAATTATTAATTTAAAATTCAGGACAGTTTTTTAAGAAGCTGTTCTTAAAAAGTGTATAATCACTCAAAATTAAATGAAAACTTTGTTCCTTTATCTCAAGTATCGTTATAATCAATTTTCACTGAGTGCGGAATCCTTCATCGCCGAAATTAGCACCAAATAAAATACAAACATGCTCAAGAGCAGCCTTATTCCGAGAATGGGGATGACGACGAGATCTGAGAAATTGGCACTCTCCGGCGTGAAATGCTCTCTAATGAGATGAGTTGATGATGGGTTGAGATTGTGCTTTCTGCTCGGATCTCAGGATGCCTTGCTTTTTGCGCAACAACAACAAAATAAAAAGCAAAAACAAAAACACGGAGAAAGTGCGCAGAATTCTCTTGAAAGAAGGCAGAAGACAATGCAGTAATTAGAAAAATCATCATTGATGATGGGCTCAAGTTAATTTATTTCGAGTGGACAGTTTTTGTTTTGTTGTAGAGTTCAGTTAATAATAACAACAAAACAAGAAATTAAATTGTAGTTGGCCCTGCTGACATCCAAGGCCAACTCGATTGTCTGTCGTAATTTTGACATTTGGACATAAAAGGAGCAGTAGGCTTCGGATAATCTTTGAATCTGTGAATGAAATCCGCTCTTTTCTCTCGTTTTCTGTCCCATTGACTGGCTAAACACCACTAAATACCAAACAGACCGCCTACAGATGGGCCAAATAAAGGGCCCTGTATTGAGTTTCTCTCCTTTAAGCAAGATCAACTGCTAGCCCAAATCCAATTGAGACGACAATCGAACGAAGAATGCCATGTAATTTGCGATAAAAAGAGAAATGATGGGTATTTTGAAAGGCATAACAATGGCTTGCCACGATCGATTAAAGGTATTTTTGCACTGGGTGTAATTCGATACTTTCAGGAAGAAAGATGCTTCTCTATTCCATCTGTGAATGGAGTGCGTGAGTGATTGAGGTGGAAAGGGCAAAGACTTTGACAAATTTCTCCAAATCTATACATGTCTTCTTCTACACTCTGTTTAATGAAAAAACCAAAAATTAATCAAATAATCAATGTTTTTCAATTTTATTATAAGTAATAGAATGACAGTGTATTTTCAGTAATTTAAAAAAATAAAAAAGATTAAAACTCTAAACTAATTATTTTAAAAATTATAATTGAATTATCAATTATATTATCAGTTTATGGATTTTATTCAAATTTATATCATTAAATAAAATCACAAGCAACCTGTTTCTGCAAAAAGGAAGAAGAAAAAACAAAGTTGGAAGTGGTATATTTATTTCCATTTTCCCATATGTTTCGTGTCTTCAAGAAAAAGAAAGTATCAAAAAAGAGAAGCTTGGTGAGAACAGAACGGAATGGTAATCCTTTGAGAAAATAAATAACAACAATGTTTGGCCACTTGAAGCGTCCTTGTCGCCTCTTGAGGCCGGATAATTGGACAATTGGTGGCGAGAGGACGATGATGACCGGTAGCTGGATGGGTGAGCTGCATTATTATCACCCTGGGAATGTTTACCGAAGAAAGACGAGGCGAAAAAATCCTAGAAACGCTTAACATAACAGCAATTTGACGTTCTTCGGAATTTTGTTTTTCAGCAAAAAGTAGACGGGAGAAGTAGAGAATTCCTTGTCAAACATGAAATCCTTGACTGGTAAATACCCTTTCGTCTGATTTCCCTATCAAATCGATGGCTTTATATTCAATTCAGGCGAAATTCCTGTAAATAAAAATCACTCACATGACATTTCACTCACACATGATGACGTTTTTCGCAAAGGTATCTTGGATTTGGATTCTGTTGGCACATGTTTTGAATGGCAAAAATGTGAAGAAAACATTGGCGAAAAGGCTAAATTCCACGACAATGGCAATGCCAATCGTTCTCCCATCAATTGGCCCGGATATTGTGTTGACAATTGTGTGTGCCAATTGTCAGTTTTGCAGATTTACTTACCTGATAGGTTTGTGTCGTCAATTAAATGGAGTTCGCTTCCTTTTTTCTCCTAATTTCTTTACAAAATAATCTTGGCTGAGGTTAATAGTCTGAATTAGGCTGGACCTAATTCCTTTTTACATGGAACTTGACATGGAGACGTGTAATTCGATAGTTATTTTGGCATTTGCTGAAGATTATTCCTCAACACCATCAAAACTTGAGAGCTGTTTAGATGCAGCTGATCGAAATAAAAAATTATCCATGTGGTTTGAGATATTGTTTTTTTTTAAATTGGTTAATTGTATAATTAATTAGAACATTTTTAGACAAATTAAAGGATTATAATGATATAGGTACTAAGTAGATAATTGGAAAAAGTTTAAAAACACGATCAATGGAATGGTTTCGTCATAACAATATTAACAAATATTGTTTATTCCCTTTTGTGAATTATTAGATTTTTGTATAATAATTTAAGTGCAATTTTTAATATATTTTGTTTTAAATTTTTTCTCATACGTATGAGAATATATTTTGGTTTTTATACGATAATATTTTTATTTAATTTGTAGAATTGATTCAATGTAATTGTAATTTTTGAATATAAATATTAAATAGAAAATTTAATATGACTATTTATAGGCAATATCGAATAAATTTATCAATTAATAAATTCAATTATACAATTATTAATAAGACTTAACATAAGTTAATACGTTTGTAATTTCCTAAAGACTTCTAAAAATACCCCATTCAGCAACAATTTATTTTTAGGAAATTTCCAAAATGGTAACTTAAAAACAAAATCTTTGACAATAGGAAGTATGCATAAATTACCCTAAAATAGTAGTCGATGTGTTTGTTGTTTAATAAGCACCTAATTTATTCCAATATGCTTAATTTGTTTTTGACAACAAAAAGTTCATTAACCATGAAAATATACTTGCTGTGGGTGCAAAACGTAATTAACTAAATTTATTTGCGTTTAAATGTAAATATAAATTATTGGCAATTTATTTACGCATTATTTTTAAAATGAATTTTATTTTAAACTAAATTATGAGTAAGTAATAAAAATCTATTAGTTATCGTAATAGATCTGTAAAAGGGTTACAAATAATAAATATCAAGAATTATGATAACCACATTATTCTGATGCGAAAAATTTATGTTTCAATCAAGCATTTTCCATAAATCCCCGTTTTGCAACCAAAGTAACCGGTGAATGACGAATTAACCCATTGACGGCCCAATTACGGGGCAAAGTGGTTATTAGAAAATTAACATCTAATCATCATTGGTCGATCTGTGGCTGGTTTGATCAATCAATTACTCAATCACCTATCCCACACCTCCTCCTCTTCGCTTTAAAGCAAATAATGGAGGGTTTTGAGTCGATCAAACATCGCGATGAAAGTGGGATATTATTATTCGTTTTTATTATTCATTACAATTATTCTCGGTTCCATACAAATTAATTAGGAAATTACAGATTGAATCGAGAATGTGATGATTATTGGGCGCGAAGAGATCTCTGACACAAATTATGATCCACCATTTATCCCGACTCATCATCGCAGTAGGCTGCGAGTGGTGGAAATCAGAGTGAACTGCGATTGGATATTGCCGCTGATCAAGGCGTCTCTACTGTAAATTCCTTAGAAATCTCATCATGTCAGTTAATTTCATATAAATTAATTCCCCATAAAGCCCAGTCTTCTTCGCTATGACCCCCGAGATACAGAGATGGAAGGCTCACATTAAATTCCTCTCCTTCACTCTGGCACAATGCCGTTTTTGTCCATCAAACACCGAAATTAAGTGATATAAACGGTAATAATAGAAATTTCATTTGTACATTCACCACCATTGAACACCTTAATTATTATTGTTCATCATCACCATTATTATTTGTATAGCACAAAACAGGTAGAGATAGATAATTACGTGGCTCAAGCAATTGAACAAAGCTCGGAATTTCGTCATAATACACAAGTAAGAAGCCAAGAATATTTATTAGTGTGGGAATTTTCGACGATTTTTTGGCCAAAAACCGTTTGACTGACTGTTTGGTAGCCAGGCAGGAGAGAGATAGAGAGATGGAGATGGATGGGTAAAATTAGAAGGCTGCTGGGGAGGTAGGTGTTGCTGGTCATGACTTCTTATTCACTTCTTGATGACTAATTTGCGTTGAAAAGATAATAATAATGAACTTTGACAGTAGCACGATTTTTTGTATGAAAAACCCAAGTGTCGTGATAAATTAACTAATTATACTCTTCAGCCACTCTTCGTGACTTTCGCCTTTGTCTGATTTTTCTATAAGCTGTTTTTTTTGAGGATTTGTGGTGCCATTTTGTAATTTTTATTATTATGCTTCAAAATTGGGATAATTATTATTCTCTTTCAAAAGTAGTAACTGTTTTTTTGTTGTTTTTTTCTTATTTTATAATAGTAATGTTAAACCATCCATGGTTATTATAACAAAGGACAATGAGTTGGATATTAGGATTTTAATAACGTTTTTTTATCATGTTATAAACAAATATTTTTGCGCTGTATAAAAATCTAAAAATCCTTATATTCAAATTTTTTAAATCTTTACAAAATCTATATTACTAGAACTTAACCTATGATAATAACATCAATAAAAATAAATCTGGTTTTTATTAATTCTCAATAATATTTCTCTCGTACTTCCTAAATAATATTTAAAATTATAATTTGTTTATTTTTTATTTTGCAGGATTTTCACAATTAAAATCATCATTTGGCTCTCCGACGAGTCCTTGTTTGCCTGGTGAGTGTGCTGAAGACATTTTTCTCAGTCTCTATTTAGTTGGATCAATATTTATTATGTTTTTTTCTTTCACTTTAAAAAGTGCACTTTTTGCTTTGCTTTAGCTTCTCAAACTTGAGTCCATTCTTGGCGAAATAATTAACCGTCTTTCGTTCGTTCGCAAAGTGAACGAGACGAAACAATATGGATGCAAATCTCAGATTGTTTCGTCCCCTCTGCTGAACCAATTGATGGAATAATTAAGTCCCTTTTGCAATGTTTTTCCACCATTTTTCTGGCTGCTGGTGTTGCAGAAAAACACACAAGAGAAGAAGAAGAAGTGAGAGAAAGAGTAAACTTTTCGTTGTTGAGTTAATTTGAAGGAAAATATTTTGTTTTTCCCCCTTTTCATGGAGCATTGTTTCAAGAAGACGCCAGCCTCGTCCTCCAGGCTTGCCTCTTTATGTATTGTACAAGACAAATTGGCATATATTGTGCAAATCTTGAGATTTCTCTTCGCCTCTTCTATTTTCTTAACGTTTCTGTCTCTTTCCTTCGTTCTGATGGTGACAGATTTTTCTTTTTCTTCGAGTGTCATTCTGTAACGACGACGACTTTATTCATTTAAAACTGCCTTTGTTGTAATAAATGACATCCAAATTGGATTTCTTCTCCTCGTTTGTGTGCTTTTGCCTGGGTAAGAAAGAGTCGACGCAAAAATATAAATGTAAGGATGTAAAATGGCGACGCCTTTGTTTTTGTGTGCGCACCGCCGACTACGATTTTTGCAGGGAAGGAAAGTCTGATGATTTCAAGGGCTAATAATAACCACAATAATGAGAATTTAATACGTTTAGTGGCACTCTTTTTCTATAAAAAGAGAGAAGGGAAAGAGAGGGAGAAATTCTAGTAATTATGAACCGATCCATGTGGCGGAAATAACAATTTCATTTCGCAATTATTCCCCATCGATTGGTCCAATTTGAGAGCTGTCGACACCACCTCATTATGTTTTCCACCCGAATAAGCCCCAGTCGAAACCAATCTCAGTTTCCGAATGCAATTTTCCTCCTCCAATCGAAATATACAAAACAAAAAATCTCAACTAGAGAGGAGTTTTAATAGAGAAGAAACAAAGCAGCCATCGCTTTCTTTTTCCTGGTATTTGTTTTTTTTATCGGCCTGCTGCTGCGAGTTTTGTACATTTTTAAAACCGTCGGAATATTTAAATGCGAAGAGAGATTTTTCTGGCCGAAACAGGCGTTTTCTGTCGCCCTGAATGCAAGACAAGATGACACTTTCACCAGAAATTGAGATCTTAATCGTTCACACAACATCAAACAGAAGGCGAAATTTGTTACAAAAACAAAAGTACTACTTTGGATATCGAATTTCAATTCCGACTTCCAGCAGCTCTGCAACTTTTCTTCTTCACAACACTTTTGACTAATTGACAGTTAATTTGTTAACAATCTAATCAGGAAAATATGTTCATTTTTTCATACATTGTTTTAAAATCTTTTATGAAAAACAAATTATTTAAACAAACGAAAATTTACTTAAATAAAGTTTTTTCGCCCTAAACCAGGAGTCTCCATTACTTAATTTATAATAACATTTTAATATAAATATGTGTTAATAAAATTTTGGGTTATATTTTTAATAAAAAAATGTTAAATTAAATAATGATTTTTGCAAACTACACGTGTCGACAAATAACATAAAGTGTTTGGTTAGCTAATAATTGAATTTAGGCAAGTGGCAAGGAATTGTTAAACAAACGCCTACTTATAATGAAATATCAATTCTGGAAACAATGTTTGAGGAATTTCGATAACAAATTGGCGGATTAAATCGACACAGATGGCGGTTATTACGCGGTTATTGCTACTTTGAACTAATTTTTCGACCCATTTACCGAAAGAGAAAACATAGACTCTTGTTTGCATTCAATTACACGTGCCGATTCGAAGGCGTTCAGTCAACAAACGCCAATAATTACCGATCAAGCGACAATCTGAGCAAACATTTGCCTTTTGTTTAGGTAATGATACTATTATTGAGGTGTTATTTCTTGTCTTTATTCTCAGTATTAGAATAACAAAGTGACAAATTAACCTGCAATTACGCAAAGGTGGGAGAATGAGAATTACATCTTTATCAATAAGTAGTTGAAGGCCTCATTACGTTCATTAGTAATTAATATTTATTGTTTTTATAAAAAAAACAAAAACTATAATCCAATTCGGTTGTAATATGGATTACAAAATGAGAATTAATATAACAATAACTATTTATAAAAATAATATTGTGAAAATGCATCTATTTTGTGTAACAGTATGTAAATAAAGTCTATAAAAATAGTTAAATTCTTTGTAATTTACAATACCTAATAAAGCAATGCTCTCTTCTTAAAAATTCTATTTATATTTGAAAATTTTAATAAACTTACCTTGAGTAAAACTTGTTCACACCTATCGAACTTATGATATATTCGAAAAACATTCTAATTATCATAAATAAGCATTAAACACCATCGTAAAATGACCTTTTACTGGTAAAAAACATTCCCGAAGCACAGTCAAGTTGATGCCTATTTATAAGGACAGCTTATTTTGCAAAAGTTTGTGACGGATAAGTTTCCTTTAGTTATTTAATAACAATACCAAAGAAAAATTTTAAAAAATGGAAAATAAAAAACTATAAAATATTTATTAATAATTTCGATTTTAGACTTTCAATCTGACCGTGCTTTGGGAATGTTCTACCTTTCTCTTATATTAAAAATATAAAGAGTAAACATATCCAGTGCCGTCTGGGTGGTCAAATAAGGAAATTGGTGCCCCTTCATATAAATTAAAAATTTTAAAAAAGTAAAGCTATTTTCCATAATTTTGTGAAATTGCCTTATAAGTAGAGTAAAAATGTCAATTTAAGAGTAATAAAATTAATTTAATTTTATAAAATTAGGCCTCAAAAATGAATTTTATATTCCTATTTCTTATATTATAATGCCGCCCGGGGCGGTCCGCCTCCGCCGCACCCGCTGGCTACGCCAGGACATCTCGTTTTTTAAATAATTTAATTTGATTTTGGTTTGTTTCATTTGAGGGATTTTTCAAAACACAAATTTATTTCATAAAACATTCCATTTTTTGGTAAAATTATAATAACTTTTAACATAAAAACTATGCTGTGACTCTTTCCATAAAAACAATTATTTAAATATCTATATAAGAATATTAAATTTAAGTTAAATAAAATTTATTTAAATTTTTAGAATTTATTTTTAACTTTAGTTCGAATTTTAAATTAAAAACTAGCCGACGATCTACTCTATAACAACTATAAAGCCAAATTACCTGACTTTCATATTATTTTCCATTTCCGTCGAAAGGGTTAATTAGACGAACTAAATATGGCTGAATTCAATTGAGTTGTGTGTAAAATAGTGCTAAATATTGTGACATGTCCCATTCGAAATCGCACAATGGCCGATTCCCTATTCAAATTTCGACGACTACCTATAATTTCAATTACCTTTATTGACAAAGGTAAAAGGGTGGTGCCGCCTGATCAAAGTAGGCCTCAATTAGACGTCGTCCCGTCCTTACACACATAACAATGCAATTAATAGGTTATGTAGGAGCACAAATAGGCGGAACCAATCTTTAACCCTTTCAATTACTTTTTTAAATATCCAATTAATCATTTTGGAGTATCTTTTTTATATTAAGTCATGAAAATATCAACTATTTATTGAATTATCGTAAATAGTCATTTAAAAATATTCGAGAACTTGCTTTTGGACTATATTTTATTTAAATTTGTTGGATTTCTATTATAAACCCGACATTGTCATGTAATAAAAGTACAAAAATATAGTTACAAAATGATCAACAACTAAACTTAAAATTTTGAATTATTTTAAATCCCATTCAACGGACAATTGTGCTAAATCCGATAAAACGGCCAGAACCAAATTTCATACAAATCAGTAGAACCCCATTTCCTCTATTTTTTTAAATGTGTTTATGACCACATATTTCATACAAACTTTATGATCCAGTTAAAAATCAATCGTAGTAAGCAACTTGTTTCATTCACAGAATTGACAATTGGTATACATTTATTTATACAATTCTGTTGAAAAATGTTTACATTTTAGTAGCCAATGCTTCCTCTAGAAATTGTTTCATAGTCGTTCAGTGTTGAATAAAGTATAATTCAACACCCGCAGACAATTACAAAACGTGTAAATATACAAAATTAGTACTTTGTACTAAAATTCAACTACTAAAAATTAAAATTTTTAATCGTAGTAGCGTAGAATGAAAATTATACTTTGACATTTTTCATGTCTCTATAATAAAGTAGGCCATGCTTAATTAATCAATTTAAATTTTTTCACATTAAATGACAAAAAGTAAAATTCTTTTTAAATGTTGATTATGGCTTTTACATGTGGTTTAAATTATCAGTGCTATCACGGGTATATCAGTGATACAGTGCATGGTGCAAGGTTGTCGTGAAATTTTGAAAAATTGAGACAAAAAGTTCTATTCGCTTGACAAGTACTTCCCTTAATTGTATGTGTTTAGACCTTAATTTAGTACTGGGTTATCTTCTTATTATTTACTTAATATTTCGCGGAAAAATAGCTAATTAATATGCGAATTGTATAAAATCTTGTAAAAAACTAGTTTGAAAAACACATAATTAAACACTCGTATCTATTAGAAAGCTCATTTCATTCGTTTTCTAGAACTCTACTCGAGTTTAATTATGATTCAATTTTCCTACACGTTGTTTAAATAACTATTATAATAAAATGTCGTTTAAAAGGTCATTTGATTTTCAAATCGAAATTTTATCTTTAAAATACGGTCGAAACAGAATGCAGAAGATGAAATAATGACAGTTATCTGATTTTTAGAAAACATTCTTTAAATTTGAGTTTTAACAAAATTTGTAATAACGCTTATTGATAGTTTGTTATACAAGATTTGTTGCAGTTTTAAAAATATATAAAAGTATTTATAAAGGTTTCAATATTTGTCAATTTTTTGGTGTTTCTAAAAATACATTTTAAGATTTTATATTTTAAAAACCATCCTCAAATATTTCATTAGACACACAATATCTCAAACAATTCTAATTAAACCTACTTCAAGATATTTGTATTACCTCTTTTATTTTTGCTACTACCCATTTATCTGGAATAGTTGAAAAGTATCAGTGGAGGATAATTACGTAATTAAATGTTAAATCAACATCCGTCTGGTTTTAATTAAAGTAATCAATCTGAAATTAAATTGTCCGAAAATAAATAGCACTAGTTTTGCCGACGAGCACACACATCGCATTATTTGCATATTTTTATCGAAATTACCCATTCGGATTGCCATTAGTCTGTGTCTACGGTTGGAATGCGAGTCCTGGACACAAAAAGTGAAACAAATTAACGGGTAAAATGTGCAAAATCCACCCCATTTCAATGATTCTAACTACTCCTCTTCTCATACGATGATTTTGATGATTTCTAGACAAAACCAAACATAGAAATTCATTAACCCCAATAGAGAAGCGATTAAATAGTGTTAGTTTTATTGATGTCAGACAAAAAGTGCGGTGTGTGAAATTGTTAATTCATTGTTTTTCGGATTATTTGCACATTTCACAAAGAGCAATTTCCTAAATTACATAAATTAAGGGACTCACACATGTGGGAGAGTTTATTTGACTTTCAATCGCAGTGTGTGCTCGTCGTCGTTTGTTTTATATTATTATCCATACGAGTTATTCGGCGTTTTAACCCTTTTCCATCGCCCACTACGATGCGTCGACGCGCAACAAATTCCAAACAAACCGATTCGATACAGTTTCACACATGTAATTTGTAATATGTTTATTTCTCTCCCGCTCTCGCTCTCCATCTCTCCGCTTTCGCACCCGTAGTTTGTGTGTAATTGGTAATTTATATTTCACGCCACTGGAAAGGTTGAATGTCTCCCACTTTGCCATTATTTCACTTTGCTCCGCGACGCCAATTATTAGCACACATTAATCACGACGGTCGGCGTGACACAATTATATACTTATCACACATATGTTATGTATTTAACACTCTGTACATTATATTATGTAAAGAACATCAAGCGAAATAGTGGTAAATTAACCGTGGTTTGTGATTTATATTACCTACGCTTTCCGGTTTCGCTAATTTTTTTAAATAATTGCTCCAATATAACCTCAAATGTTTTTAATAATTAGCCAATTTTAACACAAGCATTCCATAACACATCGAAATCCTTTTGTATTTATGATAAAGAAAAGCATGCTATATAATAATAATTTTCCCACTACATTCCATTACGGAACTGCGGGTAGTCTCAACCTCAACCATCGGGTGCTAGACTTTTCATGACTATTTGTTTTCAGTGTATTATTAGTCAATTATTTTACATTTTTTTTCTATTGTTTTAATCCTCATTGTGTCTTAAATATAGAGTAATCATTAATACCTGTCTTTAGTCTTGATAAATCATCAATTGTGCTAAACCCCGTATAAGGGCCAGAGTCAAACTTCATACAAATTAGTCGGGTCCAATATAAGAATAGAAGGGAAGAAGCGGTCGGTCAACCACTCATTCCTTTTCAAATGTGTTTGTTACTGGAAATTTCATACAAATAGACCAAATTCAAAATCAATCTTAGTAACCAACTTGCTTCATTCATAGATTTAACAATTTGTAAACATTTATTTAAAACAAAATATCGTCTTCAAAGGTCATTTGTTTTTCAAATTTTTTAATTTTTAATTAATGCAAATTAGAAATTTAGTTTAATATGTAAATCTGTACTAAAACTGCTTTCACCAACCTTTATTTACATGGGTGGGTGGCGGTTTTCATATAGATAATAGTATTAGAATGTAAATAAAAATGAAATTTTGTCCTTAAAATACGATTGAAAGAGGATGTGGAAGATGTGTCCTCAATAAAATAATAGCAATTTTTAAATTTTTGAGTGAATCTACTTTAAATTTGAGCTTCAACAAAAACTATTGATTGGTGTAATGGAATTGGCTTCGCGTTAAAATATAATAAGAATTCCAATAAAATTCAATTTCAGCTAAAAAAAACTCCCACCCCTTGTATCTGGTTAAACACAATTAATTTTTTTAAAAAACCTTTAAAAAATTATAATTAAACACTTAAATTTCTGACTTTAAATACATTAATTCTCGCATTGGGTCTTAAAAGTGTGGAAGCCATAATTTCCTCAATTATTTTTATTTATTTTACCCCAGAATTTCGAAAAAATACGGGAATATCATAGATTTTAAGAATTTTGAGATCGATTTAAGGTCATTACATTCTTAGAAGTTCCATTTACATTTCAATAAAACAACTTATTACTACATTTGTTTGATGAAAATGAGAATGGAAATAAAATAGGATGCATAAGCACGTACAATAACTATAGAAAAACACTAAAAAAATTTAGATTGCTACTGACTCCTGAGCATCATCGTGTTCATCAACAAATCCACCCCTTTATTAAGGTCATATTCGATGCGCATACATAAATAATTTGCGTAGAGAAGAGGAGAGCAACCTTTGTGCCGAAAATTAACAGCATTTCTGTGCACCCTTTTCGCCATCCATTACCAGTTGTGGGGAGTGGAGTTATTCACATGTGGAATGCGGCATTTTATTCGCCTTGCCTCAGTCAGTCCGTCCTTTTGCGCTCCTTCCTTCCTTCGCCAGTTTAACGCATTAAAATTTAATTTTGGAATGTAATTGGCAATTACGAGCCAAATTTTTGGAATGCGTGTTTATAATTTAATAAATTCACACTCGGCTTTAAGCACGCTTCCTCATAAAAACATACACACATTCACTTCTGGAGATGACGGACTCAGTTTTGCATTTTTATTTCTCCACTGACTGCGAATTTATACCCGTTTTATGTTCGGGAGAGAGAACCGCTTTATGGCTACGAATTTCGGATTAAATGAGCTTCGGGATTTTTCTTTAATTGAATCTGGTCGATTTTTGAGAATCTGTAAAACGGGAGCAAATTGGGGATTTCCTCCTTCTTTCCTTCTGAAGCACACCGCCTAATTGCAATCCAATACTCGCGAAACTTATTGACATTTACCAGAATTCCGATCTCATTTGTAAATGAAGACGTCTCTAAAAATAAAGTATATAAGAGAAATTTATGTATAAAAAAGGCAGTGAGACGCGAAAATTTCCCCCTAATTTCAATGATTGGTTTTTATAGATTACAAGAAGATTGTTACAGTCATTGCAAAATGAATACGAACTGGTTATTTTAAAAATAGAAATTCATTTTAAAAAATTCCAATTAAAAATACAGTGGACGCCGCTTATTAGGACCACGGTTAATAGGAACAATCGCTTTATTGGGCCAAAATGGCTAGGAACGGATCGGCCGTATATAAATACATTAAAATTTCATCGCTTAATGGGACCAAACCCATCGCTTTATAGGACCGTTTTGTGGCCAAGATCATTACTACAAAGAGTTGCAAGACAAGTGCAGGTGATGACAACTCAGTCTTTTGTATACTTTTATTCACACCAATCTTGACTATGCGCCCTACGCTTATTTAATCGATTGAAATAGAGAAAAGAGTAGGAAAACCGCAAAAATCGTCGTATTGGATGTTTGTGTTTGCCGATTTGATGACATTGCGATAGTTTACACGTCTTTCTGTTGCAATGTTTTTGGTCTTCAATATATTCATC
>JXOV01007856.1:0-32129 GCA_001014945.1 Clogmia albipunctata | reverse complement strand
GATTGCTAAATTCATTTCGTTTTCTTATATACATCTATTTTCGTCCGTTATTTCCGGGTGAGAATTAACATTCAAATTTGTTTGGGTGGCAAGACACAATACATGTACGACGGTATTGACCATTGAATTATTTTTAAATTTTATAAGATAAACTTATATTGAACAATTATTATTTAATAAATACACTTTTCCAAGCACATACTAATGTGTGTGTGTACATATGTACATAATCGTGCATATTTAAAAATCTGTACCTACAGATCAAACTCTAGCTTTTATTAACCAATCGCTTAAAAGGACCAATCGGTTAATAGGGCCAAATTATGCCGGTCTCAGAGTGGTCCTAATAAGCGGCGTCCACTGTACATAAAGTGGTGGTTTTCATTAATTTGAACTTAAAACTAGAGATATTTTATATTGAAACATAATTTTCCGTGAATGATAAAATAATATTTTAATATTAAGTGTAGATACTACTCATTAAATGGCTGCCAATTATTCTATTTATGTTTTACGATGGAAAATAAATATTTTTGGAACATATCTAAAAAAAACACCGTTTTAAATGTCTAAAAAAATTCGAATAACGCAATATCATAATAATTCAAATTTAAGCACTCGTCAGAAAAATGTGAACTTATTCCCCTAACCCGGACTGTACCCTCCTATCAATTCGCGTGGAGACTTTTTGTCAACGACGAAATTGCGCTGGTGTCCCCTCATTTCGCGCGCGCCACCAATTTGATGGATAAGCCTCGAATAAATTCTCGTTATCCGCTCAAGTATTTCGCTTATGAAATTATTTTCCGTCTACTTATCCAATTTTCCTTCATTATCAATCTTATATATAAATAGACTCAAATAGCGAACGCAAAGAAGAAGTAAATAAGGGTGGTTTCATCACTCAGTTCATTCGAATCTCCCCAGAGATTTGGCATTTTTGAAGAGTTAATTTGATTTTGTCGATATTAATTCGAAATTGGTACCGTTTTGCGGTGTGGCGAATTTGTGGAGTGGATTTTGCAACAGGCATTCAAATTAGAAAATGACATTTTAATTTTGCACAAAAATAAACAAAAAATGTAAAAAAAACAAGCAAAAAGAGTGAATAATTGATTGGCAATTTCAGAAATTCAAATCGAAGGCCCGAATTGAATTCCAATTTCGTTGGACCCCATTTCCATTACATTACCATTCCATTTCTCGGCTCCCTTTTCCTATTTGAAACCGAGTTTTGTTGTTGTTGTATCTGGTGAGAATGTCCCAAAATCCCAATTCTACCTGGAGAATTGGAAAGTGGGACACACGGGCCATAACGAGAATTGGAATTGAATCTTTTATTGTCTCCAAATTGGAATCAGAATTGTTATGGTTTTATAGTTGCATTAAACATTTATTGAAGCGCAACTCGAGAGAGAGAAAAAGGAGCACAGCAGTGCCTCTCTAGTTCAATGCCGCCCTTCGCCTCTGAATTAATAATCGAGCCCGATTTTTCCTTTTTCCATTTGCATTCCAGGCGTCAGCTCGATAGAAGGCAGCAAGGAATTCACTGTGGACGGCATCAATGGCTTTGGCGGCAAAAAGAAGAAGAAGAAGCGACGACACAGGTAAATTATTCACAGCTCTCTTAATAGGAATCCAATTTGAAAGCTCTTTTCCTCTTTTTCTTCCATTTCTGCCAATTTTTCTGCCCGGAATTGTGCTGAATCGCAAATAATATAAATGAAATTACAATAAATGAATACAAAAAAAACAACAGTCGGACAATATTCACCAGTTACCAATTAGACGAATTAGAGAAGGCGTTCAAGGAGGCCCATTATCCCGATGTCTACGCCCGAGAGATGCTCTCCCTAAAAACCGATCTCCCCGAGGACCGAATCCAGGTAAGCCAGAGCTTTTATTTACTGTCATCATCAGCATTGTAATCATTGAAATCAGTATCAAATTAATGACTGTACAAACACTCTTCGTTCGTTTGCAAAAAAAAAAACAAAACCAAACGAAACCCAATCCGGCTGTTTGTGTGAATGAAATTCAATCTTTTTTCCCCCATTCGGCATTATTCACGCGTTTAATTATGAAGGTATTTTTCGCCGATTAACCTTTCACAGTCTCCGTTTCTTGCTTTGCTTTGGAAGAAAGAAAAAAACAAAAGATTTCAAAATGGTCGATCCAATCGCAAACCCAAAAACAACAATCTGCGCGCCACTGAACACTTTTGTGGGGATAATTGCAAACTAATTTCCACGGGTAATAAAACATATTATGTGTTGACGTATTTCAATAGCCATCTCAACAATTGAGATCCTAATCTTTGTATTTATAGCCAAGAAATCTAATTATGGTTTGCAAAAAAAAAAAAACAAAATAAAAAGAGAGGTTATGAAACCTGTCAAATTTAATATTTCGAAATAATATATATGCTAATGTGTCATTTAGCACTTACTTCACATTGTGGTGAAAGTGGAGTTAAAACTAAATTCTTTTTAAAAAACTTTTTAATAATTCAAAGCTCTATTGATTTACTGATTTAATTGTAATTCTTTTATTTAAAAATATAGCAAATATTATAATTTGCAATTAAGAAATCATCTAATAATGTCTAAAGAAAATTTACATTCTTGCAAAATTTACAATGTAATCGAATAAATCCTTATTGCTTCCAGCTAATAAAATAATTGAAATTGTAATTATTAAAGCATCGCTAAGAAGAAGAAACGGAAATTTTCGACTGGAATTAAATTCATATTCTTAAACGGCATAAATACTAATAAACAATTCAATAGTTTTAAATTAAAATTTTGTTAAAACTAAAATTTAAAGAAGGTTCACAACAAAATCTAATAATTATTTTCATTGAGGAGACATTTCCAGCATTCTGTTTCAAACGTATTTTAAGGACAAATTTTCAATTTGAAAAACAAGTANTAAACGGCATAAATACTAATAAACAATTCAATAGTTTTAAATTAAAATTTTGTTAAAACTAAAATTTAAAGAAGGTTCACAACAAAATCTAATAATTATTTTCATTGAGGAGACATTTCCAGCATTCTGTTTCAAACGTATTTTAAGGACAAATTTTCAATTTGAAAAACAAGTAACCTTTTAAGACGACATTTTGTTGTAAATAAAAGTATACAAATTGTCAATTCTGTGATTGAAGCACGTTTGTTGCTATGATTGATTTTGAATTGCACTATGAAATATGCAGTCACAAACACAATTGAAAGTAATGGACAAAAAGAATAAAATATGAAATACTCAATTTGAAATAAGGCCTAATTTAAACACTAATTACTCAATTAAAACTCCAATTAACGAAATCTCCTTTCAACGCCTACTTATAAAAATCTCCAAATTGCATCAACTCCATTTGCGAAATCAAAGAAACCGCATTTACTCCACTTTGCATTGAGTGATTCTTTGAAAAACCCGGCAATATGGTTTGGGGTGGCTCGAAATCAGAGCCATTTTGCCGAGAAAAGTCTCGATTCGACTGATTTTCTGAATGGCAAATTATAAAATGGGCAAAAAAGGACAAATTCGCCATTGGAGGGAAAAGGAGCGAGCTGGATTTGAATCATCGTCATAATCATTAACAGCATCCCCCAATTATTGACTACGCATGCTTGGTTAGGAGGCGGTGAAGTTGTGAGTGGGAGGACAGGGGGGTTCCTTAACGTAAACACCAACAATAATCCAAATGGATTTGTTGTTGTTTCTGTTGTTGTTATTTTCTCTAAAGTAAAAGAGGAGAGACAGAGCCCGTAAAAAGTAATATGGGTAGATTTGTTAAATACTAATTTGATATTATTTTCAAACATCATACCACCCCCCCCCCTCAGAAAAGCATAAGTAGAGGCTGAGGACGAGGAGGAAGAACAACATAACCATGGTAACAAAAGGCAGATTATGAAATGGAAAATTTCAACAGTCTTTTATTTTATTTTCATTTTATTTTATTTTGGACTTTTCGGTGGCAAAGGAACGGAGAAATGCCCCAGCTTTATTTCATTCGAATCCAGTGCAGAGGTCTGGATTTCTGCCTCGAAGGGAAATTGGGAAAGTGGATGGAAATTGAATGACCGGAGCTAATGTATTAAGTTTCCCTCTTGTTTGTAATCCAAATCTCCTCTTCTCTTTTGGCTTTTGTTTTTTTTTCTTCATTCTTTTAGAGGGTGGGCGGTAGGTGGATAAGAGGGAAAGAGGGGCTTATTTCCTCGTCTCTTGATTGGCCATGCGCCCCTATATAGCGTTATATACACGAAAATTTGCGGAATACATAGCAAGCCATCGAGAAGAGAAATGAAATTATAAATAATTGGCAATAACGAGCTCCTCACTCACTCTGTTAATTTGGTTATATATCGTTTTTGTCCTGTACTGTTCTGTCCTGTTGAAAGCAGTAGCCCCGGAAATGAGATAATGAATTGGTCAAAGCGCCATGATATCGAGGGCAAAGCCTTCTTTTTTACATGGAAATGAACACGAGACGGAGAGTGAAAATTGGGCAAAATCGCTCATAAAATCCGCCATCAGCCTTCATAATTCGCTTAATCGTTGAAATTTTTCGCAACAATCAAATTAGACAACTTTTATTCAAAATTGTTAATTACCGTTTTTCCATCGAACCCCCTCCTAGCCCACTCCTCGCACCACCGCTCGCCTCTTGCTAATTGGATAAAAGCTTTTAATGAACACAAAACGCGCGCGCTACTGACGAACTCGCTTTGCAATTTTCATGCCAATGTATATAATACACTGAAAAATGGTGTACAACATCGACATTAAACAAAAACTTCAATTTCAAGGGGGGAAAAGTGGAAATACAATTGATGTTTCAGATACTCAGCCTGTGCAGGCGCTAATTTAATGGAATGCTGGGTAATAGGAAAATTAGATATATTTCCTAAATATGATAAGGTTTAAAAATGAATATGATTATAGATTTGCAAAACAGAAATCTAAGTATAGATCAACGCTAACTTAATAATAAGGTTATCCAGATCTGTGGTGGTAGTAGTAGTGGAAGCGTCATCGACTCCCCTGTATACAAGGAAATTGATGATAATTTTATGACAAAAGACTTTTAAAGTAGTTATATACTATCAATACAACCCAAGACAATATTCTTTGCTTCTAATATGCTAAATGTCCGTTATTCTGAGCCGAAATGGGCAAAATTTCGCCAAAATTCACTCATAATATTTGGTCAAACAAGTATTGAAATTTTAAAGAAATAGTATTAAATTCGGTACAATATTTTATCTAGATAACAATACACATGTGTCTAGTCCTCATTTCGAGTTCATACAAAATCAAAACAATGAATTACAGCGGAGTCGATGACGTCACACACTCAACTGACAATATCTGGACAACTTAGTTAAGGTTGAGCGGGTTTGGTATAGATAAATAAATTTATTGGATTTGTTTATAAAAAACTAATATTAATCAATTAAAGAAAGGCATATGGGGTTTGCCGTCCCATCTTTCGTCTTTTCACCACGTTTATTTTGCTGATTATACTCTTTAGTTTAAGAAATTTACATGTTTCGTTATTTTTTATGGAAAAACAAAGAAACTAACGCCAATAAATTTTTTTTGTGATTATATTTAATTGGGCAAAATTAAAAAATAAGACCCTTCCATCTTCCGTCTTGTCTTTTTAAATGTGTTTATGACTGGTAATTTCATAGTCCAACTCAATGTCAATCTTAGTAATGAACTTGCTTCATTCACAGAATTGACAATTTGTATATATTTGATTATTAAAAATTTCATCTTAAAAGGTCATTTGATTTTGAAATTGAAATTTTGTCCTTAAAATCCGGTTTAAATAGGATCCTGAAGATGTGTCCTCAATTAAATAATGGTAGTTATTAGATTTTCTAGTGAACTTTACTTAAATTTGAATTTGTTCAATATTTTAATTTAAATCTATTGATCTGAGTTGCAGTATTTGTGTCATATAACTTCATGTAAACTACACCCGTATTTTAACAGATCCATTATCTGAAATATCAACATATATTTAAATATTGTAATATATACATTAAAACCAAATTAAACAAATTGTTAATAATATTTTAAATGTACATAATATGCAAATATTATTATTACCATGTATTGACAGAGAATGGGAATGTGTAGGAGTTTCGCTATTTTTTAATTTTGAGACCGATCAAAAATACTTTTTTGAAAAATGTTTTTTATTCTTCTTATTTTATAATTTTTCGTCACAACAATATAAAACATACATAATGTTAGTGAAATTTTTGTAAGGAATGAATTAAGGGAGTGAATATTAAAAAAATGTGTATTTAATATGTAGTTATGAACATTTATTCACATATAAAATTGAAGGATCTCTTAATTGAAGTATCGAAAACCAATTTGTTATGAAGAGTGTTGTTATTTTGATTGATATCTCGTAATATATTATCTTTAAGAAGATGTTTTTCTTTTGAGATATTTATTTACATCGAATAGCAATTTCATTTTCTTCAAAAAAATCATAGATTATAAATATAGAAGCTAATAATTCTAAATTCTTTACTTATTTATTGTTAAAGCATTAAAATACAACCAAATTTAATGTACAACAGGTTAGAGTTGAGGACATTTGTTGGATAATTTTTTTTATTTTGTCAGAACTTCACTCTATAGAATTGAAATAAATGTATAATACATACATAACCTATAATTTTCAATCACATCATCCCACTTTTCAATAAACTGCAACATTTTCCAATTAATTAAAATGATCAAATCCAGGGAAATTGGATTGTATTAGAATTCCAATGATAAAAGTGAATTATTGGGAGAGAAGTGGACCTGTCTCGAGCAGAAGCAGCAAAATCAGTTATTCTGCTCTGTGGGTGGTCCTTGCCTCGTTTAGAGCAGCTTCTTTCATTATCTTATTGTCACCTCAATTTTTCCATCTCTCTCTTTCTATTTTTACATTCATTGAGCGTGGGATAGTACTCTTCATCGGGGAAATGGAAATTACTATATCTAGTTTAACCCTCTGATGGCTTCGTGTTTTAGATATTTAAATTTAACTCTAACTAATAAATTTTGAAATCTCCAATAGTTATTTATACAATAATATCGAGTGAGTGTTTTGAATGAGACTCGTGTGTTCAAAAATACTAATCGTTCGTGTATTTAACAAAGCTTTATGAATTTTGTTAGGAAAAATTACTGAAATCGTTAAAATTATTCAAATACATAATAATCTTTGCTTAAAAATAACTAACTAAACTAAAAATCATTTTTACAACGAATGAAGTTGAAATGCCTCAAAACGCTGAAGAGGGTTTAACAAATTTCGAACAATGCTCTTCAAAATTTTTTGTGGGCGTTTTCGGCGCTGAAATTGCAAGAATTGTATCGATGCGGTGTTTTAATTGGTCTTTTGTGGGCAATTTGCGTGTTTCTGACAGAATAATTTGCACACTTTTTCTCTCCGCGAGTCTTTTGATTGAAATTCTGGGCCCAAAACTGCGGGACACCTTCCAATTGAACCGGTAATTGATTAACTGCTCTTGGGCGGTGGTTGGGCGCTAAACTGTCACTCATTTTCTCGTATTGTGCCGTGCAAATTGTCGCTATAATGCGCCAGTTAATGACTATAATGCGAGTTCTAAATTAATCTATTTTACCCGTCAATTGGCCCGTGATTCGGTTTGCTGAACATTGTTGTTATTTCGGCAACATAACCGGCAATTAATCAAATTCCCAACTTTGCCTACTCCAGCATCGACATGCTAATGGGGAATAGTGTTTGGTAATTGGAAAATTAACCGGGATGATGCCTCTAAACGCTTCCGTAAAAATCAATTACCTCGTTATTGTCGGCTGCAATTTGATTAATGAATTCCATGAGCAAGTTCTTCTTGCCTTGCACCGGTAATTATACTGCTGGTGACAAACTTTAACACCTGAAATTATTTAAACTACTCTCAAACAACAGGATTATAGGGGTGTTTCTGAATTTTAATATTCAAAACTTGTATATTTTCGTATATGTCCTAATCGGGCTTTGATTGTGGTGGTAATTTCCTTTAAATGATATTAATGGTTCATTTTTAACAATATATAAATTGTAGTAAAACAATATAAATTTATGGGGAGAAGATATCTTCGTAGTTTAAATCTTTAAAACGCCTAAACAGCTATTGAAACAATGTGAGGGAAAAATTGCACAAATTAAGCACGAGTAGAATTCTAGATATATAATGAAATGAGTTTTTTAAAAGATACAAGTGTTTAATTATGTATTTTTCCAACCAAATTTGTATAAAGTTTTCTACAATTTGCATATTTATTAACTATTTATGCGTAAAATACGAAGAAATGAATTAAAAAACAATCTATGTATTACTAAATTACGGTCTAAACACATGCTATTAAGGAAAGAAGTTGTCAAGCCATAAGGCTTTCGGTTTAATTTTTTTTTTTTATATCACGGAAATAGTGTACCATGTACTTTATCATTAATATTCCCGTGATAGCATTCTGCAATTAAACCATATTTAGAAACAAGAAACAACATTCAAGACAAATTTTACTTTTGAGCATTTAATGGGAAAAAACTCAATTTGATTATCAACTCATGGCCTACTTTATTGTAGTGGCAAGAAAAATGCCAAAATATATTTTCAATCTAGCCCAGAAATCTTATTGTCCCACTAAGATTTGAAATTATAATTTTTAGTAAACTAACAGTTTAAAAAGAATTACTTTTTGTCATTTAATGGGAAAAACTTCAAATTGATTAATAAATCAAAGCCTACTTTATTAGAGTTCCAAGAAAAATGTCAAAATATATTTTCGTTCCTTGCTACTAAGATAAAAAACTATATTTTTTAGTAATTGAATTTTGGTACAAAGAAATAATTTTGTGTATTTACACGATTTGTGATTGGCTGCGGACAATGAATAATGCATAACGAAATACTGTACGGTTATAAAGGACTTTATATAGTAGGCATTGGCTACTAAAATGTAAATATTTTTCAATTCTATTGAAAAATATTTACATTTTAGTTATTATTAAAATTACAAACGATCTATATTTTTCCTTTTCAGAGACAAATAAAGAATTACGTAACTAGGTATTCCAAGAATTCAAACAAATGTCCTACGACTAATAATTTTTCCGGTTAACAAACTCTTAATCTCATTGAACCCTCTTGAGCCAGTCGATCTGACTGCTGTCGAAGTAAATATCTTGTGCCTGGATCCCCTTTCCCACCTCGATTCCCTGGATTTTTGTCCGGTTAATTTTAATTATGAAAAATTATGTTGTGTCATCCCATTGATGAGCGCTCATTATTCCGATCACTTGCGTTGTGGCCAGGGCCCGAACAATGGACTCGTCTCGGTCTCCCTTTGTAAAGGAATTAGCACCAGAAGAACCAATAAATGAAATGGCCGTAATAAAAATATTTTCCAAGTTAAATAAATATCCGATCGAAGCTACCTTTGGATTTCGATTTTATTTTTTCTAATCCGACTCTTGTCTCGTTTTAATCGTAATATCAAATAAAATGGAAAAAGTGAGTACGAGAGAGAGGGAGTCCATCCACTCTGTCTATTTTATTTACGTGTCTGTCTGTCAATTTCGGCGATGATAGGCTAAATTTCGACGATGACAACAAGTGTTTATTGAACCTTGCAGACGGCATTGATTAAGAAGAGAAAAAGAACAAGACACCACTCCAAAGCCTTTTACAATTAGTCGATTTCGGTTTTGGGAATTGGATTCAATTTCGATACTTTTCGATTATTATTATTGTTTTGATTTGGAATTGGAATTGAAATGGAGAACTAACAAACAGGTAATTGGTTTAAATGGAAGAAGAACCGCAGGCTCATTAGGGACGTGGTTTCGGGATTAATCCGATGACGCGTGCCTCTTTTTCATGCGCAGGAAATTCGATCACCGCTTTCTAAGCCGATCTCAGCAGGCGACGACTCACCTCCAAATCCCATTATCCAATTAAATTTCACCACAAATTGCCACCGTTTCTGCAATTGCAGTATTTCAGTAATTAATGAGTAATTGGAGTTTTGAAGAGATGTAATGAATCTAAAAATCTGATGATGTTTTGAGAATTCTTTAATTTAAAAAGAATTTTATTTTTAATATTTTTTAGAAAGTATTGAATCTTAGAATTTCTGGTAGTTAATAAAATTAATATAAAAATATATGATTTGAAATATTTTGAAGAAATTTTAATTTTGCAAAGTCGCTGAACATAATAAGTCATGCCGATTGTTTTTGTTGTTGTAGTACGTCATCCACATTATGTTTTGGTTAGTGGCTAGTGAGTTAGATTCAAGAATATTACTTTAAATTGAGTGAAAAAGAGTTAAAGCAATTAAGTACGTGTAATAAGTATGTAAGATGATATTATTATGTATTAAAATGTTTAAAGAAAAGACCCCACGGCGCCTCAAAAGAAAATCCGCCTGACCTTATTCTTAATCAACCTTGAATATTTTGTAAAAAACATTGAAACTTGCGAGTTTTGCAAAAATAATTTCATGCACTTTTTTATGTAGTATTCAAGACTCTGGACTTTCGTGTAATTAATATATCTATTTAATTGAAATGAAGTTTATAGTCATACAAATAAAACGGTAAATTAAAAATTTATTTGAAAATAATATAATCGTAAATCGATTTTAATTCCTTACATTTTTTATTAATATTATTCGATTATTCTTTTAAAATACATTTGATAAAACATAAACACCACGTGCAAAATATTGAGGAAAAAAGTCATGCTTAATAATTTCCGTTTTCCCAACCTATTGTTATGCATTTTCTATATAAATACAACGCAATGCAATGAAAATACATATAATTAAGTATTTGCAACAAAGAGATGCTATCTTGTTGATAGTTAACACTAGCTGATCACTGGTAGCTGATCGGATCGGATCCGAGGCGATCAGTTGAGATCGTACCAAGGAACCGGGTGCAAAAAAGAAGGAGTCGAAAGGGAAATTGCAAATCATCTAATAGTAGGCTTTGAATAAGAAACTGTTGCTGTTTTGTTTTTTTATTTGTCGGTTTCCAGAATCACAAGGCAGAAAAGACACCCGTCTTTGGACACAGTTTAGCCCTCTCCTGGACTATTTTCTGTACAAACAACCGGTATTTTTACTATTTCTAGACAAAAACATATGTTCAATGTGGTTTTCTAAGGAAAAGTCAACAAGACAAGAGGAGGCCGAGAGAAAAATTGGTCGAATGATTGCCATTTACGTTTAATTAGATGACAGTCACTTCGATCATGTCCGACAATGCCAAATTGGCGGCTTCATGCTGCCTGACGAGCGTAATTACGTTGTCTTTCGATTCCCGGATTCCCTGGAATTTATTCCACAATAATAAAAGAAGATGACTATACAATTCGACAAAAAAAACAAAATTCTTATAGCCAAATTCAAACAATAACTGTCATTAATTTTGTTTTTTTAAAATAATTATTATCATTTCTCTAAGCATTCCGCAAATTACCACGATGCAAACCTCTTTCTCTCTCTCTGCTGCAACGGAATGGAACGGAACCCATTTTGAATATTTGCAAATTAATTCATTTGCATTGAAACACAAGAGCCAAGAGCTTTTGAACCATTTTGAATATTCCCCCATCATTCGTCATCACCGTCGTCGTCATCAGCAACGTCATTATTCGCGTGAATTTGCACATGTAAATACACACATGTGCGGTTGCCTTTCAAACAAATGCATTCACTTGTCTTCTCTCCTGCAAAAATAAAACAATGGCTGGTGGCGCAACTCTCAAAAGGAGACGTCAAAAGTTCTGAATCGCAGCAGTTTGCGCACTGAAACTGTATGCAGCATGTGAAAAGAACAAAAATCAAATATGGCTGACCGCATTGACAACAAAAGTGACATTGTTTGTTTAATAATTATAACTGTTTTTAAATGGAATATCTAGTTGTGGAAAATATAAGTTTAAGGAACATAGTTTAAAATTTAATTATAAAAATAAAAAGCTTTAGAAAAATAATATTTAGTCTTTTCATTTCAAGATATTACAGTCGCAATCAAAAGATATTCTGTTACATAATTAGTTATAGAAGTATATTTACATATTTTTATTAAAAAGAAGTATATGAATTATTCGATAACTACATATCATTAGCCTTTTTTGCTCATTTAACTACTTGTTGAATTTATTAAAATATATTCATATATCTCAATGAAACTAAATTGATAATTTTTCCAAGAATTTAATAATTAGGAGAGGTCAAAAACACACCATATGTCAATATCCAGTAGTCATATAAACTGCATAAAATTACCATTAATAAGGCACTTCCACTTTACCAACAACTTTTCATAGGAAAAAACAAAACTTAAAGCATGTGTGTCATTTTGGTGTAGTAGGTTTTAATTTTCCACCAAATTAGTATTTAATAACGACTTGTGTTGAAATGAGATCAAGTTGAAAGTGGTGTTTGGAATTAGCAAAACGATTTGCTGCTTGAACGATCTTGTCGATCGTTTGCTTGTGAAAGGACTAATAAACTCTGGTAATCTGAAGTTGAATACTGTATATTTACATATATTTCCAACAGCGGTGCTTGAGTTCATCATGACTGATCAAGTGACCAATCAGGTAGATCGGAATCCGATCTTCGTTAGATCACGCAGAAACAGCAGCAGGCGGCGCTTCGATCAAAGGCGGCTGAAGAACAATTTTGTTTTTTTTTTTCGCTCGCCGGTGTATCTGAATCAATTGGAGTGGCGAAAAGAGCTTTTCCATGGCCGTTTCTTGATGTGGCGAATATTTCTCTTCTCCCCATATTAACGTATATTAATGATCGGTTAATGGGATCCTCCAACATAAGATCAGGCACTCTGTTAATTTAGTCTTGTTTGGATAACACACTAATTATTTATTTAAATTTATTATATCTGGTAAAACGTAATGTTATGTTGTTGTTTGGCTTGTTAATGTGTTGTCTTGTTGTTACCAGAAGGTGTGTGGTTTCTTTTTTCTCTCTGTCTGTCTGTCTGTCTCTACGTTATGGATAAAGATGGAATTGAAGAAGAAACACGACAACTGTATTCACTTATTCAAATTTCGTACTTGACAATAATTACATATGTAATGTACACAAATTGTAGAACTTTGGGTGGCTTTTCTGCCGCCGAAGAAAAAACTTATGAAGGCGGCGAGGAATAAATTGTGTGTGACTTGCATGATTCGCCAATTTAAACGATCACTTGACAAGTAAATTATTGAGTTCATCTCCAGTCTCTCGGCTGGTATTGAGTTGATTTGGATTGGAGCTGTGATCAGGTGAGGGACTCGATGATCGATTTCCTGGAATCGAGTCAATTAACGATGCAATTAAAGATTAATAGTCTTTTTCTCGCTTCGTTTCTTTTAAATACATATGTATGTCTCTCTTAAATCATTTTTTCTCGTTGTCTCCACTTGAGCTGCCCCCACAAACTCAATCCACTGTGACCTACGTCGTGTGGGTCTGGTGACCTTCTCCAGCACCGTCCAGCACAATCACAATTACTCCAATTTGACCATTCCGCCCAGCTTCTTGAAAATAATATTTTCTTAACTGATTAATTTCAAGACGGATTTTCAAAAGCAGAGGAGAGAACAGGTACTAAAGAAAATACTGTCCAGAAACACAATAGGTCCACAATGCACATGCACTTCGTTCCCAGGCGTGAATCTCCAGTTCTGTCTGAGCCGATCTCTGTGAAGTGGTTCTCTGGAAAACGTCCAGAGATTCGGGAACAAAAGAGGAAAAGTGATGAGCATCCCCTTCAATACCTCGAAATTAACTCTTAACACAGTTACAAAAGCATCACCGTAAATTGTTGTGTAAATAAATAGCCAGAAGAATCGAACATGGACCACAATCTGATTGATGTATTTCAAATCTTTCAATCAAACACTGTACTTGAGTTTATGCGTGTAATAACAGCGGATCTTTAAGAGATTTGAGTCAAAAGAGACAGTTACTATGTTCGTAATTAATGATTTTTGAAAACATCGCCATTACACCATGATTGCATACAACAGTTTATGCAGAAAAAGGACAATAAATTTAAACTCATGTACAACTGAAAACCTCGAATATTAAAACAAATGAATTTCTGCGAGAAATGAGCACTTGCAGTTGCCATAAAGTGCATAATTCGATTTATGTTTGTGCATCGGAGTAGGAAACAAAGTAGCAAATTTTTGGCATTATTTGTTCATAATTCAATTATTGCGAATCGGATGATAATTTTCGGAGCGGAGAAAATTGAATTTAATGCATTTTAAATTGTACAGAAGAAGCGGAGAAATGGGAAATTTATTTAAATAAATCACTTCCAGTTTTAATGCTTATGTGATGACACCAGCAAAAAATCACCAACATTTTACAGTGTACAATTATGCAAATAAATTGACAGATCAACAGTGCGCCCAAATGTTCAGACGCCCTTCAACGGGAAATTATGATAAATTGCCGATTTCGCTCAAAGGACAACCCTCCTGTACTCGCAAGTGGTAACAAATTGAGGCCAGATTTTTAGTCAATCCGAAGAGAAAAAAAACAGAGGTGGTTAATGTTTCGGAAGTGATTTCATTAAATTGTTATTTATGTTTCTGGGAAAATTTTATATGAAAATTGTGATTCATCTTTGTAATCGTTTTATGAGCAAATTAAATTACAATTTTGGATGAGAATTTAGTGGATAGTGATTCAGATCGAATTACAGACAATAAATGGAAAGGTCACGTGCCAATTAATATCCCTGTGGCAATCCGCAAAAATAGTAAATTTCTGATAAAACCCAGTTAACCCTTCTTTGTCGCCTCTCTCGTCGCCTTGTAATTGCAGTAATAATCCTTAAAGTACGTCCAATAAAAGTAGCCTTGCAATATAATCCTCAATCAAGGAGATTGCAAACTTTTTAATCTAATAAATTGATTTCTGTCTCGCCGTCGTTAAATCGATTTGAGACTTTCTCTCGAAGAAAGAAAACGCTTTTTGCAAATTATTTTTCTTTTTCTCTGTGGAAAGTTTTATTCTATTAATTAGAAAACCTTCTACTTGGTGTATTTCAAAACCAACTTTTAAATTTTAAGAACTTTTCAAAGTAACGAATTCATAACTGAAAATAAAACCATTATGTCATGTTTTCATACATTTCTTTTTGCAGATTTCTTTTAACAACATTAAATTATTGAATTTTTTCTCTCGAAAACTAGATTTCTTTTAATTACACAAAATCCCATGGTTTGGCGGACGTCGTCGACCTCCCAGGGAGGTCTCTCGTGTCTCTCCTCCGATTGTGCACCCTAAAAATCCACTTTGTTGTATTTATTTATTATTAATGAACAGAAAAATTCCCCTCGTCGCAAAAAAACATAGTAGCAAATTTGTTAATGAGAATATCATTCGTTCGACAATCGGCCCATTAAATCCGGATCAGGGGTGGTTCGTTCCGTTCACCCCTTGTCTGATTTGCTGGTCTTCGCCCGTAAAATCACTTGTTTCTTTCCCGAACTGAGACTGTTTAAACATTAGTTTTTTGTGTTTTCTCTTGTTTGTTGAATTTGGTCACGTGCTCTTCACGCCTCCCATCCATCCACAGCCATCCAGTCCCATCCCTGATGGCCCTGATGATTAGTAAATATTTGCCGATTTGTCGCCTTTTCACTCATTCTAATGCGTTAATTTGGTTTGTTTAAATCGGCTCAGAGCAAACGCCATGCAATCGCTCTCAAGTGCCACATAATTAATTATTTATTTACTTTTTACGAGACGGATTCACTCTCCCATCCCAGGACAACACCCCCAACACCAGAACTAATGTCATACAAGATATTCAATTATTATATCATTGTCTTTTTAATAGAAATTTGTATATACCAACAGACACATCTTATAATTAGAAATTTGTATTACAATAAAATAAAAATTATAAGTTCAATTTCATCACTCTTTAAGCACTAGTACTTTAAATGTGATTATTTCTTTTGTAGTAAAAAAGCTACATTTATTTACACATGCAAGCAACTACATTCCATTAATATACTCCTCGATAATACATTTATTAGTTTATTAATTTCTGTTATGACACTAAATTTGTTTTGTCAAAGACGTTTTTATGGTACAAGTGCTTTAGAAAATTCTATAAAGCACTAGTGTTTTTTCTGTATTATTAAAGTGTGACCTCCGTAAAGAAATCGATTAAATTTATATGGTCGCCAGTTTTAAAGAACGTGGTTTACCAGTATTAACGATTTTTGAAAAACCACCCATTGGAAATTTTTGAACTACGCCTTTTAGGAATTGGTGCTTTTTCTTTATTATTACAGTGTGACCTCTGTGAAAGAAATCCAGCTAATTTAAATGAAAGTCAGTTTCATTGTGTATGGTTTAACTGTATTTGTGGTTGAAAATAAAACGGACTATTTATATCTAAATGTAACGAATTAATAGGGATGCATAATTCGGATTTTTATTTCAACATAACATCATGGATTGTTTCAACTTAAATTTAACGTATTAAATGAAAGAACAACGTGATGTTTCCTATGTGCAAGTAAGAGAAACAAGATATGACTTCCTAAATCTACCCGGGGAATTACAAAAAGAAAGAAAAACAACGTGAGGGCGATACCTAGAAGATCTTAAATGTTTTGTGTTAATTTATTTTAAAATACACAAAATTTTGTATAAAACATGGTCGATAACCATTACCAAACACACGGGTCTGCTTTAAAGCACACCCTATGCTCGTGGCTGTAAAGGACCATAGTGTTTAATAATGCCTTATCGACTTTTTTCTATAAAAACTAATTAAGTAAAGAAAACCTATTACTCAATAAATAATACATAGCCCGTTTTTAATTTCCATACTATTCTTTGATATAGCATGCTTTTAAATTTTTCATAAAAAATATAATAAAATGTTGTTTTCACAAGGCATACGATAAACCTTAGATAGATGCCATACTTGTTAGAAGAAGGGATATAAATAATAAAGTCATCTCAATCAAACAGGAATTAGAGATACCAGGCTGCTTAAATTATTAGCATTTACAAATATGCTAAAACACTAAACAATCCAACTAACACTTCAAAGTAACAATTACAATGGTATATCTTTGTTTTTTTTATAAATTATGATAAACGAAACCACATAAACCTAAAATTCTTAAAATTAAAATTCAGCAAACAAAAATACAAATTTTTAAATATTAAGTTAAAAATAAAACTCATATTGATGGCATCTCTACCGTATGGCGTCTCTACAAATAGTTTTATATGATACTTCATATAGCTTACTAAAACATACGTAATCATTTAAATTGAAAATAATTTCTAATATTATTTAAATATATTAAAAGATTATTTTTCTACACATTAAAATAAAAACAAAATTCAAAAAATAATATGTCCAAATTTCATAAATTCATTCCTTAAAGTACGATTGTAACAGGATCTTGAAGATGTTTAAAACAAGTGATTTGTCTTATATTATTTGTGCCGTTTAAAAATCTAAATATAATTTCATCAAAAGTTTCCGTTTCATCTTCATGGTTTAGCACAATTATTAAATAAAATTTGATTTTATTGAATACATGTATATTTATTCGCTATTCAAATTAACTATCACCCTAATGCTGTATTATCTCTATTACCTTGACTATTAAGAGGTTGGTTTTTTGCATTTGTGTCCGCTCCCCCGTGTCAACCCCAAAATAAATAACTATCCGCCTACTATGTGGATTCAAGTTGACGACGATAGGGATGAATTGCTTTGAATGGCTTTCTGAAAATGGTCTCTTTTCTATAGCTTTTCCTTTATGGACTTGGTTTTTTTATCCTTTTTCCGCTTTCTCTACCTTGTCCTTAACCGACCATCACAACAATGTAAAAGAAGACGACGTTATTTACAGATCAACCAAGAAAACGATTTTCTGTAAGAAAAGTGCATGCATATATCCGTCCAATTACTCTAAGTGGAGCTCCATTTGAATTGAACCAACAACCACTTTCATTCCCAGGCACTTTCTGGCCATTTTTATTATTTTCTTGTCTATTTTGTATGGAGTAAAAATATCTAGAAATGTGATTTTAAGCTATAAGCTCATTTGTTGTTGAGGGATTTTAAAATAATCATTTTTAGATGTTTTAAATTTTACAGAAAAATGTACAAATGGTTAATAATATAAATGAATATTTAAAATCATTAAGAGTTTAATTCTTTATTATAGTTTTATAAATTTAAAGCAAATTCATTTCTTTCAAAAAATTTTAACATTATAATCATTTTATGAAGATCATTATGTATTTCAATAAACAATATATCCTTTTGCAATTATTGGTTTTTGTAAAATGAAGATCTCAATTTTATTATTTAAAAATGTTTCCTGTGTTCCGAAAAAAAATCTTATAAATTCATGATTTTATTTTGCAGAAACTAACGATTTCTTTATAGTTATTTTGCATATTTGTCTTATAATTTAATATGCAATTAGTTTAAAAAAAAACATTTCCAAAAAATGGCGTGTTCGCAAAAATTGATTTAAATTAACTATTCATTTAAAAACTAGCTGTTATTTTATATAAATATATCAATTTTCTTTGTTAAAAATTAAATATAGCATTTATAAATTTTTTATAGAAATTAACAGGAATTTATACACCATCACAGCATGCTTTCGTAATTGATGTGGTCCGAGAGGGCTGGTAATTCATACTTTATATATGATACAACTAACATTAAACTTACCCTGTAAAGTGGCTAGACTTAATATATACTGCCCTAGTGTGAGGTGCTGAATGGCGGGTCCAATAACACTTTTATTCTTACCATCCAAACGCTATTCAGATCACTTAAAGAAATTATTATATACATAGCAAAAACTTAGTTACTGTCAGAAATGGTGGTAGGCAGGGAGAGCTAAGCTAGGACGAAATACGTGGAGGGGTTTATGGCTATTCACCATACACCTAATGACACATTGTTGTACATCGTTTCAATTATCTTATTCATATATTTATATATATTATTATGTAAATACGGGCTATAATCTCCGAATGGGTGTATTATTAGAGGAAAATACCAAATTTGGTTGAAAAAAGTTTAATAATAGTATATTACGATACACGTGCTGTAATTACCGATTTCACATGTGTATTTTGTGTAATTCTGAGAAAAATATCAGTTAATCGATAATTACTAATAAAAACGTTCGCAACAGTTTTTTTTTTCAAACTATGGAACAACAACTTATAACGAAATTTTCAACTTAAAATATTTCAATAATAATATGTAGAGATTTGGTTATGACAACAATATGAAATTTCATGAAATTGGTGTCAATTTGCGTGCAAATTTTGAATTATTTCAGCACTCCGTGCAGAAACGTAAACCGTTACAGAACCAATTTGCGTTAAGAAAAGGCTAATTTTCGCTACGGAATTGCACAAACATTTTTTTTATATTAGCTTCAAATTTTTCTTCTAAATAATTTTAATTTGAAAACGAACATGACAAGAACTTAAATTTGCGAAATTTAATAATATTTTATTCTGTTCTGATTTTCCTAAAACTATACGCAAATACTTCAAAATTACGAATGGCTATGGCCTTGAAAAGGTCTAAGTGGTTTCAATTAACCTACGAGTAATTTGCTAAATTTTTTCATCTAAGCAAATTGAAATGATGCAAAACAGTAATTATCTTACACAATAATTGATTAAACAGTTGTTTTATTCATTACATATTTCCAATTCACTTTAATTCAATTACCCTCCCAAATGAGATCTTTGGGAGATAATTTGCTCTTCAGTGTCTCGTCGTTTTTGGGCAACAAACTGGAGATAAACACTTACCCTGATAGTTTTTTCTTCTCGGTCTTGTCACGGCATGTTAAATAGAGAGAAAAGGGCATCGAGTGGAAGTGTAATAAGTGAATAAAACATTGGTTTAGTTGTGAGAGAATGAAATAAAATAGTAAAAAACAGGGGTTGAGAAATGCGAAGACACGTCCCGAAGGAATTCCGAATAGATTGAACGGCGATGCTTTTCTAACCGCCCCACCGCCGCCGCCTATTACGATTATCTGTCGTTTGTTGTTAACCCTCTTCAATTCTCTCCACTCCTTTTCTCTTCCCTTAATTCACTCAGGGGTTAATAATAAGCATTTAATTTAATCCCGAAAAGTTTGAATTTATTGCATTGGTGTGGTGTGCAAATAAATAAATAAACAGATGATCAAGTCGCGCTCTGGGAATTCTTCTCACTTTAACAAATTCATTATCGATTAATTATGACGATTCTCCTGAGGGATGATAATGCACATTTATTTTTATTATTGAATTTGCCACAAATCGGGCTCATCAATGGGAACATGTTGGCCTATTAATTAATTGACATTTGCCGATTCAATTATCCGACCTTTTAAATGACGATGATTGGCGAAATTATGGCTTCAAGTGGTGGGAAATTCTACTCAACATTCTCCCATTTCTAATGAGGTAAGTTCTACAATACAGTTTGAAAGTACGAAACAAAAGATTTGTAATTATAATTAATTATTAATATTGAAAATTGACAAAATAATGGAAAAACATTCCAGAGTTAATAGTTATCTACATCGATAAATACTAAAATGCTTTAAAGCAACGAGCTTAGCAAGTGCTTTAAAAAAGTGTGTTTATTAATACTTATTGACCGTGTTTTATACAAAATTTTATGCATTTTTAAATAAATTAACAAAAAAATTCGTTTTCTTCAAATCAAATTTAAAATTTACTTATTTTCCTCATATTTTTGTTGCTTTTTCTAATTTCATGGGAAGATGTAGAAAGCTATATCTTGTTACTTTTACTTGCACTTAGGAGATATTAACTTCTTGCTCTTTCAATCAATAGGCTATATACCTGGTCTAGGCTATTATCGTATCTTACTTAAGTTTTTTGAACAGTTATTTATACAATAAAGTCGATAAATAAGGGATTATTGAACACAAGAGTATTTATTGACGCTTATCGACCGTGTTTTATACGAAATTTTGTGCATCTTTTAAAATAAATTAACTCAAAAGTTAAAAAAAGAACATTCGTTTTCTTAGGAAATATCACGTTTATTTTCAATTAATATGTTAAATTTAAATTAAAACAATCCGTGATATTATGTTTGAAAGAAAAATCCGTTATGTACGTCTCTATTAAAACGTTATATTTAAAGTCAAATAATCCGTTATGTTGTAAAATCTTTAAACACAATTAAACCATACACAACGAAATGGACTTCCATTTAAATTTGTTGGATATCTTTCACGGAGGTCACATTTTAATAATAAAGGAAAAGCACTAGTTCCTAAAAGAATTCTTTAAAACACTTGTTCTATAAGAATCGTCATTGACTGAACAAATTTCAGTGTCATAATATTAACAAAAATTGTTTTTTTCCTGTCAATTCCTGTAAGGAACAGGGGGGTCTAAACCTCAACCAACGGGTTTTCGACATTTCGGTGACTATTTGTTTTCAGTGTATTATTAGTCAATTAATAGCACCTAGACCAGTTGAAAAAGGACCCAGTCAATCCTACCCGCCCAGGGATCGAACCCTTGACTCCGAAGAGGCAGCCGGATGCGTTACCACATCGGCCACGAGACAGATATATTAACAAAATACGCATCAAAAATCCATAAAAGAATTATTTGAAATTCATTTTATTACATTTCATTTTAAGGTCGAGTAATTTCAATATTATTTTGTTAAACATGTGTACAGTTATGTTTGAAAAAAACTATGTAATTCTTAAAGATTTTTTAAAAACTTGTATGTTCTAATAATTTTGAACTCTTCTGTAAGTTCCGTAATTACTACACTTTATAACTATTTTCTATGTATAATAGTTTAAGTGAAGGAATTTTCCAATAAAGCGCATCACATTTACTCCTCTCCTGCAAATTTGCATATCATTCTAACCCTTTACGAGCGAGACTTTGCTTTTCAATAAGCACAATTATGAAATAAATTAATTTGCTGCCATTATCGTCCTCGCAAAACTATTTCCATTAACGTCTATCGACTCGGGTCTCTTTCTCTTCTCGGTAATTTCTCCCT
This sequence comes from Clogmia albipunctata, assembly GCA_001014945.1. NCBI lineage: Eukaryota > Metazoa > Arthropoda > Insecta > Diptera > Psychodidae > Clogmia > Clogmia albipunctata. The sequence continues at coordinate 9,958 of JXOV01007856.1, read as the reverse complement.
CCCCCCCCTTTCTCCCTCCCCCCCTTTCTCCCTCCACTCTCCGGTCGGTCTCTGGATGAAAGATTCCATGTAGTAGCTCGAAATTAACTTTGGCATTCTTTGTCAGCTCTGGAGGATTAAAATATTTCATCTCGATTGTTAATTAAGTAGGCTGTGAGCTGGTCCAGCTCCTTTATTGGTTTCCCCGTCTCCTCCTCACCCTGTGTCCTCCTGTTTGCATTGTTTGCGATTATAATTATTCAATTGACAGTCAATAAACGGAATAATCTGCAAAAGCGAGAGGCGAAGCGAGCGAAAGTGGAGAGGAGGGGTTCATTATATTACGAATTTAATCGGATTCGGTCTGCGAAACTATGAATTCATAATGGGAATTAGGGACTTTATTGGCATATAATAATAGGTGCACTTTATTAGTTCAAATTCCACAAACACACAGTTTTCAATTTTATGTGGAATCCATCTGAGTCATCGAGGAATATTGACTTTAATTGAACGTGTAGAGGTTTTTCTTTAAAAAAATTATTATTTGCTTAATTTTTAATATATATTTTATATCAAAACAATTAAAAATTTTAATTTGATCAAGGCCAATATTTGGTTGAATAATACTGACAATTAAAACAATATCCATGAATAAAGGCAAACAATTTAAAATACGTATTTTTAATAATTGTTGTTAATAAACGTTGTCGAATTTCGATGGAAATTCGGTTTCAAAAACAGAATTTTTAACCTTAAATGATATACAGTTTGAAATGCAAAAAATTCTGCCTTTTAATTCCTGTCCCTGTTTCCGTAAGCTCCTCAACTCTGTTCCCCAACTTTACAACAACAACACACGGTAGTTTTGTTCTTTTACTTAGAGGAAGAGAGTGTTCCTATTTCAAATTATTTCAAAGATATATTTATTTTCAGGCAATATTATTTCACTTTTGGTAATACAAATGAAGAATGGATATAGTTAGAACCCATTCTTATTATTTTCACTCGGAAAAACTAAGTAAATAATTAAATATGAACTGAAATATGAACGACCCCGGCAAACCAAATTTTGAAGTTCACTTTTTGACACCTGAAAATTATTTTTTACACCAAAATAACACATAAACACGATTAAAAGACTTATATCTTAAATTTATATAATACAAAATATTTATTTTATATGTAAATTTCATCAAAATTAAACATTTCCATTTTTTGGAATCTCCACAATTTCTCTGTTTTTTTTTCAGGGCTACGCGCATCAAATTACTTCTAAACACGTAAAGTGTTTCATCAATTCAATATGCTTTTAACTAAAATAACATGATATTTAAATTAAAATCGGAGAAAGAAAATAAAATCTCGAAATGGTTCTCAAAATGTTTTTCTTTGTTGTTGTTTAGGATATTACTGATATCACTGTACTCTATCGATAATAACCTAAACCGTTGGGAACAGAGTTGAAGAAATTACGGAAACGGCCCCCTGTAAGGAACAAGGGGAAGTCTTAACCTCAACCAACGGGTTATGACTATTTGTTTTCAACTATTAACACCTAGACCGGTTGATAAAAGATCTAGTCAATCCTACCCGCTCAGGAATCGAGTCTAGTTTTAAAAACAAACTACTATGACATTAAAATGAAATTATCGCATTATAATTTATTCACATATCGTACTTGACATTTGTTTCTCAATCGGAACGAACGAAGATCTTGACTATATTTTTTTGTATTGTTTTTAAAATAATTTTGAAGAAAGGAATTAATATTCTTAATGCTTATTCCATTTCAGGTGTGGTTCCAGAACAGAAGAGCCAAGTGGCGGAAAACGGAAAAGTGCTGGGGCAGGAGCACGATCATGGCCGAGTACGGGCTGTACGGGGCAATGGTGCGCCACTCGCTGCCTTTGCCAGAAACCATCCTCAAGTCGGCCAAAGAGAACGAGTGCGTCGCTCCTTGGCTCTTAGGTATGGAGCAAAAAAGTAATTGAATCTTCCATACTACGATTTCTTAAAGTTAAAGTAACCCGAATACTAACCCTAATTATTAAGAGCACAAATTATAGCCTACTTAAATTATAATAATTCAATACTAACACATTAATCAGAGTATTTGGTGATGGAATGAGTAGTGGAATAGTCACGTTTGTGGTGGAGAGAGTTACTGACTTTTATCAAAATGCATGCCGAAAGAAAGGAAGAAAATATTTTGTGCAATTCTGAAATAATTAAACAATCTATGGTGCTGAATTGATTAAATTTAAATATCAATTTTATCCAGTAAAAACATATGTAGGTAAATGTAATTTTTAATTAAATGTGTAAAAAATTCTCTTTATTTAAAATATCATCGATTCTTTTTAAAGCGCTACACATTTTAAAAAAATTAGAAATGTTGAGAGAAACAAATGAAAAAATCGTAAAATTAGAAATACACAAATAATTTTTTATTTAACATCAAGGCATTAATTCCTTAAATATTTTAAAAGTCTATTTATTTCTCCAAATAAATATTAAAAAAGGACACAAATACATTTAAAATTAAAATATATTTTTTGCAGATTCGCATAAAAAGGTTAGCCGACATCGGTTTGAATTTCATAATGCGCGATTTTTTCACACTAGTAAAAATTTTGAATTTTATTTTACTAATAAAAAGGACAAAAATCAGCCAATAAATTTGATTCGAAGAAAAAATTTCCCATTTTAAGGTAAACACTGTATAATTTTTAATTCAAATTGTTAAAACGGTCAAATAACCATTCAAATAGAGATTGTTGCAACGGTCTATTTTATAAAAAAATTAGTTTTTCCTGAATTTTTTAAGATAATGCAAAAAAATGTCCTGCTCAGATGTACAATTGGTGTTTTAACGGAAACGATAAAGAATTTGCATAACGGCTCTTTTTTCACACTAGTTTTATTTTACACCGTTGTAGCAGAAATAACAATTTAATTAAGTCAAGTGTTTTAAAAAGACTCCATATAATTAAGAATTAAAATTAGAACATGTATATGTCATAAACATGATTATCACATAAATTTGAAATTTAAAAAGAATTGCACAAATATCACAAAAAAATATCTAAACGTCGAAAGTAAAATTCGAAAATTATTCCGACTCCACGTTGGAATAACCTCCATTTCGACACTAGTATTAAAATGAAATCTTTTCCAAACAAAAAAGTTATTAAATGGCAAACTTCCAGGTATGCACCGAAAGTCCTTAGAGGCAGCCGAGGCGTTAAAGAATGACGACAGTGGAGCCAGCGATCGTGAGGACAGTGTGTCCAAGGCGTCGGACACGAGTATGACGTCACCCAATCGCTTGCAGTCGGTCTCCAGGGAGCAGAACAACAATTCCAGTGCGATGACGAACCACAACAGCAGCGGATTGAACAGTCATCACCACAAAATCCCGACGCCCAACCTCTCCTCGGGTTCGTCTTCATCAATTTCGATCTCCTCGTCGGTGTCTGGGAAGGACAACAATCTGGACTGCGATGGACCGACGATGCTGAGCAACGGGAAGCCATCTTCAGCGAGTCTCCTGCCCTTAAACCACCATCAAAACCAACAGCAGAACTTGAATCTCAACCAGAATCATCACCACCTGTCGCCCACCTCTCGCACCTCGACACCGCTCTCCCTGACCTCGGCCACACCCCCTCACCCCATGGCCAACGTCGTTCCTCCGCACCCAATCGCAGGAGGAGGTGGTGGTGGAGTCGTCGACCCCAAGAATCCCGCTTCTCTGCCCGCACCCCCGCCATCAGCCAACTACCATCCCAGCGACGACCCAGAAGCCTTCAGGTGGGTTGACTACAGAGACCCAATGTCCATGATACGGTGAATTGAACAGATTTTTATTTTCTTATTTTTTCAAATTAAAATCCTTATCGTCTTAAAAATTTCTATGTTAATAGTCCATCTCTGTAAATTAAATTTCAAAATTAAACTATCCTTTTCGTAATTATGTTAGTTTGGAACTTAATTTTGTATTATATTACATATATAATTTGTTTTTAATTGATATTTATTTTCTTACATATTTTTGAAGAAAATATTAAAATATATATTATAATATAGTAAAATAAACAATTGCTTTAACACCTCCAACAAACCCCCACCAATAGGTTATTTAAATAGTCCCCCGTAGAGAAGAAAACCATTCGAAATGTGTGATTTTTCGTTTTTTCGCAATTTCAAATTCAACTATTTGCAAATCAGCTATAATACAAAGTTGTAAGTGTTAAGAGACATACTGTGTTGAAGATCCAGTTTCTTTTGGTTCCAGAGATATAAACGGGTGCGGTTATAACCTTAATTGAGCTATATAACTTAATCTTTGTAATGAAATTAATTTTATTGAAATTTTAAGGATTTTTGTTGTACATATTTGGGAAAACCTAACTCGAGAAAAATACAAATTGAAAGTAAAATCACAAATTTAATAAAAAATAATAAAAAACCTTTCTTGAAAACCATATTTTTTATTGCATCGCCCTTTTTATTGATAAGAAATAGATAATTCTTGGATTAAAAATCATTTCAATCCTCTAAAATATCATAAAATCTAATAATTTGCTTATTTCCATTTCAGGAACAATTCCATCGCATGTTTAAGAGCAAAGGCACAGGAGCACCAGGCCAGGATTCTGAACAGTGGTCTCCTGCTGCAGGTGCGTTCCTTGGCCGGGCTGCAGAGTCCCACGAGTAGTTCTCCGCATTCCTGCGACAATCACGGGACGAACACGGGTCCCCAGTCGCCAGACTCGTACTCCTCGGAGCGAAAGTACCACCAGAGCGAGTCCCCGATCACAATCACCGGCCCGGAGCCGCACTCCAACACGACCAGTCCTAATGTGACCACGTTTTGACCCACCAACCAACAAATGATTCGTCGTTAAAGAAAGAAATCCGAGCAACGACGACAAGCGATGAAAGACAACGACGATTAGAAGACTACGGACTAAAAGCAAAAGACCGAGAGACAGCATCATGCATCGAACTTCGTACAAATTGCGAGCGCGCGAATTCTGTGCTTAAAATGCAACTTTAAACACTAGAGACACTGCAAACACAAATATGCTCTAAATAAATTAGGATTTTAAATGACTAGCCCTAAGGACCTGTATGAATTTATTAAACTAAATACTATAGACTATATATATATATAAATAGTGCTGAATGATGTACATAATATGGAGAGCAAAGGAGAGAGAGTGAGAGAGAGAACCTGTATCATAATGTGCAATACAATTTAAGGAGGACTAATTAGAAATGTAACTTAATCGTAATCACAAAATACACTTACTATTCTAATTCTCTTATTTACGTCGACGTTTTTGCGGCAATTTTAATTATTTTCTACTTTACTGTTAGTGTATAAATGTACTCACTGCAAACAAAACTCATTTAGTAGACGAAATTACTATGTACTCATTTCGGGAAGTTCCCAGAAGGAGAGAGCCCAATTGTGCTGGGCTTCAGAGAACTTTCCACACTACACACACGACTTCATCATTGTAACGAATCATAAAGGCTCTATAATAAACTTATTTATTTTAAATTATGGTGTTTGTATTTAGATTCTTAACTAGAAAAAGTACCAAGTTTATTAAATCATTAAACTTTCTTAAGCAATGGAAGTTACTGTGAAGACGCCTGGTATAGTTGTCATAATAGGGTTACACATTATTTTCTAAATTTTTTCAAAGCTTAATTGCTAAAAAAATGCTACCAATTTAATATTAAAAAAATCACCATTCGCTAGCTACTACTTTTACCAATCTTTATACAAATTTGCGGATTAACTTTCCAATAAATTCGATCCGTTTGGCCCCAAGTCCTGGAATGGTCCAATTTCTGACTTCGTTGTGTTGGCCAGTCATGCCATGTTGTATGGATCTGAACAAAAGGTAAGCGAAAATGCTAATGTTTAGGGCAGGGGTTGCCAAACTATCTGCCGCGGCGCCCTGGGGCGCCATGAAAAGTATGTAGGGGCACCGCGAGTCCTTTTGTCATCCAAGAAATTGTTCGGTTTTTTTCGCAGAAAATTTGACCAAAACATAAAATCTTACTCTATGGGCTACTTCCCGTCTCCAACAATACTATCAAGTTAAAAATCATGATTTTAAATTAAGATCCCATTTATATAATAAAAAAAAGTGTATCGGTGTATGTCGATCCATGTCTGGCGGGTAATGGGAAAGCCAACTTTATAAAAACCCAGAATTTTTAAAAACAACAAATAGCTTTCATGTAAAAATGTTCTATTTTTTGTACGTTTTGGCGTTTAACAAGTATTTTACTGCTTGTCTCACAAGAACTAATAGATCACGGATTACCTATTAAAGCTTGCCGATTTTTTCTTCAAAATACTTCGAACTGATAATGTCGAAAATAGTGTGTGTTGCAAATTCTTTGAGGTTATAGCCAGTTCCTGATGATAATCGTGTTTATCTAAATTTCAATTTAAATAGCTTGTTGTTTAACGAGCCAGAAAATTTGTAACAGTGTGGATCCTAGATTTCTTCAAGGCACAAGCCCCAACAGGATTCACAGCACAAGATAAAGACAATCTCCTAGAACTCTCTTTCGACCGATGTCCTAAAACGAGATTTATTAATTCCGATTTGTTGGAGTTTAAATTAACGACTAGAAATTCCCAAATTTAGCTTCAAAAACTTCAGGAGTTTTCATATATTTTGCAAAATCTTATTTATATGAAGCTGGATTTTTAGCTGTAGCTGTAATTAAAACAAATGTCGCTCTAGCATCTATGTAAACGAGAGTAGCAGTGGAAAGATTTTTTTTTAAAAACTGTGCGGAGATCACATTGATCAGTATCGTCAGTAGCAAACATTTTAGAACAATATTTTCTAGTCCGCTGTTCAAAATTTATATTTTAATCTCATATTGTACATGTATTACTGTACATATTACCTAACTTAATTTCAATTTTTTAAATTCTTTTTATCGATCTTGGTCATAGGGGCGCCGTGACAAAATTTTAACTTTGCAAGGGCGCCGCAGACTGAAAAAATTTGGCAACCCCTGGTTTAGAGATTATTAAATTATTTTGGCCAAAACTTAGGTATTTATTCAAATTATTAATGCAATTTCATATTTTCATCATTCATTTCATTCTATTTAATTTTACATCGTTTGCATATTAATAAAACATAGTAAAAGTGATTAAATAAACTGGATAAACTCATAAAACGTACAAAAAAATGCTTAAGTTTTAATAATTAGGCATTCGATACAAATAGGTCGAATATTTATTCAACGTAATTATAGCGCCCCTACAGTTAAATTGTCCTTTACAATAGTCCTGAATAATATAATTAGAAGTTTTTTTTTGGAATATTAAACTTAATTAAATTGTCCATCAAAAGATACCACATACATCAATATCAGAAAAATGTTAAATGTGATACAGAGCGTTTTAATTCCATTGCAGTCAGGGTCGAATATTTTCTAGAAAAACTGTACTTATCAACATAAAACTGGAATTTAAAAGAGTTAAAAGTATTAGTTCAATACCTAAATTTTGAGACTATTTACTCATTCGAGCCAAATTTTGAAGACGCGTCAGTAGCTCCATCTTATTTTAGAACCAAAGTCGGTTAATTTATTGAATTTTTTCGTGAGATATTTGAAACAAAAATGAAATATATTTCTTTTATCTACTAGTATAATGAGTTTTACGCTCACCTCAAGATATTTTACATTAAAAATTTAATATTTTCGACATTAGATAAAATAAAGGCTATTCCTAAAATGCAAAAATTTCGTTATTGATAGTCGTACAAAGGTTGGGGAAACGAGATAACGAGTTATCGGATGAGGAAATTGATTCTGAAATCGTTAATACTTGATTTTTTAAATAAATTTTCCCTTTTGTAAGGAAAATGGAGGTCTCAACCAACGGGTTTTCGACATTTCGGTGACTATTTGTTTTCAGTGTATTGTTAGTTAATTAATAGCACCTAGACCAGTTGAAATAGGACCCAGTCAATCCAACCCGTCCAGGGATCGAACCCTTGACTCCGAAGAGGCAGGCACAGATTTGATTTTTTACTAGTACTTAATTTGACTACATATTAGTTTTAAAAAAATTAGATACATTGAAACAATTTGAAATAAAACAAATAATTTTTTACGTGCACAATTCACATAATACTCGTAATTTCAATAGAAATTTTTAAAAAATATTTTTATCATGTTTATTAATACGAGTAATCACGCCAGTTTTATTGTACTACAATTTCTTAAAAGTTAAAAAGAAAATTACGAAAACGATAATTTTAGTGTATTTTTTTCAAATCAATGATTTATAATGAAATCAAATATAATCTTCTTAAATTATAAAACTATGAATAAGTTTAATAGATTTATATTTTATTTGTTAGTTAAAGTATAATTCAAATAACATAGCATTTGCTATGACTAAAAAATGTAACAAGTCCTTAATTAAGATACTGTATAGCTTTTATATATTCTGAGAAATTTCAATTTGCGTTAATTGCCGTAAACTGGTCTGGTTATATGAAATTTCTAAAAACTACAACAATCTATAGGCAAATAAATACTTTAGAAGATTAAAATACCATTAACAAATATTCATTTAGGCTCTGGTATTAAAAATTAAAATAATCTCTTATAAGTTATTATGTAAATCCTCATCAACTTTATTGACTTTACAGAAAAATAATAGGTTTAAAGGTGTTTCTAATTATAAATTAAATTGTCCAACATTGCATTAAAAATTAAGTAGTAAGCCTTAATTTGTAATGCAATTTTCACAAATAAAAGGAATGGTTCCTCAATTAACAGTAATTATAAAGAAATAATTGGTTCAATATTTTTCCTCGTAAAGAATTATATTTTTATTATTTCACACCACGAAACAAGAAAGCTTAAAGATAGTCCGAAAATCTGATTTAGAAGACTGAATAACCCATCAAACACATTTTTTACGGAAAAATTGCAATTTTTTTCCGTTATAATATCTTTTGTGGTATCATTTGAATTTGGCACATATATCAACCCTAAACTCTACTTCAACAAAACTGACAGTAAAAACGTCAGATTTGTTTTGATTGTTTTACAAAGAGCGGTTTTATTTAATTAAGTTAGGAAAAAAAAAACACAAATGGGTCTTTTTAAGCATTTAATCATATTTATTACACTAACAAACCTCTGTTATGGCGGTCCCGAAGAAAACGAGGGTGTAAAGTATGCGGATCAATGTGAAGCCTGCAAAATATTGGCCAATGAACTCCAAGATGTACGTGTCCTTTGATAAATTTCAATTCGTTTTGTGTGCAATTGTGATTAATTTATAATTCTTTACGTTTCAGAGATTATCAGAGACTGGGAAAAGCCATGACGTCATTGAGACTGGGTAAAGTATACAATCAATGTGAAATTTAAACACGAAAATAATTTCATTTCAATTCTAGATACTCTCTGGATGATGTGAAGCCAAAAAAGAGAACTGAATACAGGTAATATACACTTTTAATTGATTGATCTATTAATTACTGTTGAGTTCGAACTAAATATTTCATTGCTTTATTCTCAATAATATTATATGACCTGGTAAATACCACTTTTATTCAGTTCAAAATGGTGCTCAACGGCAAAAAATAGAAGAATGTTAACAAAAGCTGTATCTTTATAATTGAATGTCTCAACATTCTCATATCTTGGATATAATCAATCTAACAATAAGCTAATTAGATCCCAAATTGTTTGGCAAAAGTAGAATTAGAGCAACAAAAGGTGGGGTACATTGGGATAGGATTGTACTCTTACTACATACTATATAGGGGAAATATGGACAAAATGGCATAGGGGGTTTTTCTGGATTTTGGCTATTTTTAGCTCGCATCTGACTGAGCTATCTTGTAACCCAAATGGCTATCCCGCCAAAGTTTGAACGCATTCAGTCCATGCGTATTAG
>JXOV01007855.1:326-11233 GCA_001014945.1 Clogmia albipunctata | reverse complement strand
CAAAAGGATGTTAGAACAAAATAGATTGATTGTCTATAGTCATTATAAAAAAATGTAATTACCTGCNTTAATTTAAAGAGCCATTAAACTTTGTGGGCAACGAGAATAAACAAATGTCTAAAAATTGAACGCTATACAAAACCATATAAAACCACAAGTATTAATAATGTTCAATTGGATGTAATTCAGCAAAAGGATGTTAGAACAAAATAGATTGATTGTCTATAGTCATTATAAAAAAATGTAATTACCTGCGGCTGATAGACAACACTACGGTCCATGGTGTTGATTTCTAAAGTAAGGTTGTTAAGATGACGTTCCATGGGATCGGCGACTACCCATAGTGTAACAACCAAACCGTCCAGTACTAAAAGGGCGCATACTAATGATATTAATTGGGTGTCTTTAAGCATCTTGTCCTTACACAATCCACCCCCGCTATGCGTGAAAATTCGATGAACTCGGTATGTTTTGGCGAACATGGATCCAAAAGCGAGAGAAAATCCAGCCGAGAGGAGGTAGACTCGCGTCTAAATACAATATTCAAGAAAAAGGACAAGAGCAAGAATTATTATATTTTTTGGATATTTAGTTGAGCTTCATTACAAAAAAGTAAATTACAGAATCTGTTTTTTTTTACCAAACTAATTACTTTAGAAAGAGCTGATTTTCTTTCTTAGAACATAAATTTTTTAATGATGTACGAGGTTGGTTTGAATTATACCGTTTTTTGGATAGAGGAAAGATAATTTTTAAAAAAGTGACGATTTATTTCTTAACTTAGTCTCTCTTTAGATCGATATACTTGATTAAGCATTGATCGAACTTTTTAACTAGTTTTAAATAGTTAAAATCTATCAGCTTTTTTAAGGAAATGAGTGAAATATGAGNAACTTTTTAACTAGTTTTAAATAGTTAAAATCAATCAGCTTTTTTAAGGAAATGAGTGCAATATGAACCGCAAGGCGGGTTCTTCGTCGTATCCTAGTTAACTAATGATAAAAAACAGCAAAATTTTTGNGATTTATTTCTTAACTTAGTCTCTCTTTAGATCGATAAACTTGATTTAGCATTGATCGAACTTTTTAACTAGTTTTAAATAGTTAAAATCAATCAGCTTTTTTAAGGAAATGAGTGCAATATGAACCGCAAGGCGGGTTCTTCGTCGTATCCTAGTTAACGTATGTTAAAAAACAGCAAAATTTTTCCAATCCTTTTTAAAATAATATAATAATGATTCAACAAATTTAATTTTTAATTGAGGTTTGGATCAAAAAGAGTGCAAAATATGTAAAAATGGCCTCTTTCGCGACTATAACGGCATCTTCGATACTTTATCAGCCCATCATGAGACTTTTTCATGTTTGGAACCAGAAAATATTCGTAAAATCGCCTTGGAACCTCGAAAAATATTTCGATCACCATCGTACGACAAGAGAGCTCTGTTAATTTGTTCCTTGAATTCACATTCAAAATCCACATTCCAATCACCGACCGATATTGTTTCTTTTAAATTGTTCAAAATTCGTCGATACGTTCGCTTTCGCTAGCGATTTCAAAAATAGTAATCCAATTTATAAATAATATTTTTTTTAATCAGATCAAAAAGGATGCAATTTATCGTACCCGCCCAGGAGGGATCGAATCCACGGCCTCCGAGGAGGCAGTAGAGTGCGTTACCACTTCGGCTATGAGACAGGTACAGAAATAAGTGTTATTTAAAAAATGGTTCTTCAACTCANTTTCAAAAATAGTAATCCAATTTATAAATAATATTTTTTTGTTAATCAGATCAAAAAGGATGCAATTTATCGTACCCGCCCAGGAGGGATCGAGGAGGCAGTAGAGTGCGTTACCACTTCGGCTATGAGACAGGTACAGAAATAATAGTGTTATTTAAAAAATAGTTCTTCAACTCACCATACAAATNCCACTTCGGCTATGAGACAGGTACAGAAATAAGTGTTATTTAAAAAATGGTTCTTCAACTCACCATACAAAAAGTGGAAAAGGCAAAATCTATATCAGGTAGGGTTGAGTGATCTAAACCCAATAAAATAACCGCAGAGTAGACTAAAATGCAACCAACTGCAGTCATATTGCTTAACTTTGGACTGGATAGTTTAATTGTTCTAAAATAAATTACCAGTAATTTCAATTAGAAGGATTTCAAGGCTTTTCCATTTTATACACACAAACTCACTTTAATTTGCGAAAATGCAAACTGAATGATAAAAAGGAAAGCGATAGCACAATGCCAAAAAACGCTAATGTGGTGATGGTGTAGAAAGCAACAGGTGTGATTGTTGCGAACCGCAATTTAAATACCCTTTTGGCAATAGGCACCTGACCACCGTGCCATTTAATGAGTTTGCAATCAGCACATTGAAAATCCAGGCAATGCGTCGAGGGATAGAACAGAGCTATCGGCTGCATTTTGCTGTTTTGAATCTGATAAAATACCGTTGTTCCCACTCTATCGGCTCCATCGAATGATACTGAACCCTGTTTTGGAGAATTATTTGTTAAAAGATATATTCAAGATTCGGTAAATATCCTTACAGAAATTCCAATAAAATTTAATCGGCTAAATTGATGTAGAAATTCCTTTGCCATGTCATGTCGAGTATAATCAAACTTGTTCAATGAAGTGGTGGACGTTTTATGCCAATGGTCCTCGGCTCTCTCCAATGCCATCGCCATTGCCCAGACTGCATCGTAGACCAGAGGTGCATAACGAGATACTGGTTGAGAAACTCCAATGGAGGAACGTAGTTCGTCGGCAAACATTTTATTTGTCTATTTAAATAAGGGACAGTAGAGTTTTGGAATCTTCAATGATTTTTTTAAATGCAGTCTTTTCAGTTTATCTATGAATTTTCATAGCATAATGTTTTTAGTTTATTTGTACTAAAATTGAGTATTAAACAACATATTTTCATCCATCTTTCTCTAGATTTTCTTATAAAGATAGGTATAGAACTTTTTATATTTTATTAAAAGAAACATTGTTCGTTTAAAAATTCAATGAATTTTTACGATTTTGGAAATATATTTTTTTTAAATAAAAAAGTTCTTGTATATAACTCGACTGAAAAACGTTATTATATATGTGAACCTTTTCAAATCCAAGTATTTAATTATCAATTATTGTTTAAATGCGATTAGATTTCAGTATAAATTCTTTTTATTTATTTAATGTTTTATAAGAATGGATTAACATTTTACTAAGTAACAAGAATGGAATAAATGATTTAATTTTAAACCATTATAGCAATTACAAACAAGAAATCCTTTCAATGCCTATTAGAAATATGGGAAATCTCAATCTCAACTAACGGGTTTTGACTTTTCAATGACCATTTCTTTTCAGTGTATTATTAGTCAATTAGTAGCATCTAGTCTAGACTCGTTGAAAAAGGAAGCCAAATTGACCCGCCCAAAATTCGATGCCATACCTCCGGTTATACTAATACATTTAAGACGCTTATAAAAACACTTAGGTTCTAAATAATTTGCTCCAATTATTTCAGTTTTTTTTAGAATTGCACAAAGTTTAGTACACAAACTCCTTTTGCGAGTCTCGTTCTCTTATCGCTTTATTTACACTCTGGTTACAACTTCTTCACTCAACTGGCAAAGTAAGACATTATATACCGTTACACGTTAACATATTATTGTCCCTTTGAATTATTTTTAATCAACCCATACCCTAGCTTTGAAACATCCACATTTGGGAAATGGGATTTCCTATTTAATAATAAATGATTACTTGCAAATATGAAAATATATGCAACGATTTATCAGGTGTGGTCTTTGTCTTCTGGAATTACCTGTAACTGACCTAATTCTAATATATATTTTTACCCTCACTAACTCTCAATTAAACTTTTAATCCAATTTATAGAGGGGTTTCCAAAGTTATGGGAAATACCGTCGATATGTATAACTGAATGAATTCAATAAAATGAATGTACCCATTCAATCATTTGAAACAAAATGATAAATTGAAAAGCCTGCTTTTAAAAGGGTGAAATGGAGTGTGCTCAAGTTAACTAACTCACCAATCCACTAACACTAGTTGCCTCACCAACGATGACATTGTGACTGGACACGATTATTAGATTTTCAACTGCTTCATTCAGCTCCTTCTGATGGCATTCATGTGCATTTTCCCACCAAGGAGCATCACTAATCTCTTGTAGAATCCAAGCATAGTCCGCTCCATACATGCCAAGTTTAAAAGCCTTGTGGTTTAAATTTAGTTAAAGAATTCAAGTAAATTTGTCTTTCAATTATCGGAGCCTTCAACCAGTACAAACTTTGGATTGTGCCAATTCACTGATTTCCGTGAAATGTGGTTAACTTTCTGTTCCAAAACTCGATAATTGAGAGATTAATTTGATAAAATTTTCAATAAAAGTGTCATGCTTTAATTTATGTCAATAAATTACGTACCTCACAAAATATCTTTGGTGCCAATTTTTGCGAGAAGCTACCGATGATAATTCTTGTATCTAAATCCTAGAAGAAGTCGTAATTATTAACAGTTAATTAACAAAACCTAAAATTATCTTAATAACTCTTTCTTTTTTAGTATTTTTTAATATATAATTTCAATAACTAAACTTACTCTTAAAAGCCTCAATTGATCTTTGAAATCGGTTTCGGCGAATGTGATAGTGTATGCACATGATATATTCGCATTTTCAAGTTCAAAAACCAAGTCATTTACAGCCAACGAATGGACTTCTTCATTTTGAGAAAATGTTGCAATTGTATCCCACCCAAATTGTTTAATAAATGCTATTCTGGCAGGATTGTGCGACGAATCGGGAGCCACGGTTCGATAAAAAAATGGAAACTCTCTTCGATCACTTAAAGCTGGCGATGTCGATCCAAAGGACACCTAATCATACATAAGACGTGAAATTAATTGATACCTAAGATTGCTTTAATAGTTATTAATACAATTAGGTTGATTAAATGTGACATTATTAAACATTTGTGTTTTTAGTCATGTACGTAGCGAGTGTTCCAAGCAGACTCGTACATTTAATAATTTTATCATCCACGTTTTATACAAAATTGAATGTTATTTTATTGTACAAATTAGCACTTAAATAAAGAAAAAGTAATATCAAAATTAAGTTCTTTAATTCAATTTTGTTCCTGTTTCTTTTCTGCAATTACTGGATGATAGATGGAATTTTATATTTCATCTCAAACTTACAAGACTATACTTGTATGGGTAATATGTAGATGAAATATAGAAAAATTCATCTAATTTTTAAATAGTCATTCTTCATTCCTTATACATATATTAAAAATGTTCGAATTCATTTTAAACTATCAGCATTTACAGTAAACACAATCATCAGCAAACTGTTTTGTATATGAATTTGATCAATTTGATTAATATCTTTTACGGAAGTCACACCTAAATAGTAAAGAAAACACAATATTACTTTAAAGAAAAGGAAATTCATTAAAGTCTAATAAAATCCAATAATTAATTCAATTATATAAAGCTATGGTGACCTTTAGGTCACATCATTCCTCGTTTTCGATACCCAGAATCATTGTTGTTATGTTTCATTTTTATAATGGAATTTAATTTACCATTGTCTGCGGTATCATAACTTTAAAACCCTTGATAATTTTTTACATGGAATTGTTAAAATTTATATTAAGAAAACGCTGACTCCCTCAAGAAGTTGATTTCTCTGTTTTAACAAACGTTTAAAAGTCGGATTCCCATTGACGTCTTTAATTTTATTTGAACGTCGACATGTTTTCAGAACTAAGAAATGTTTTTTTTTTTGTTTTATACAAAATTATATGTTGCAAGAAATAAATATTAATTAAACCTATAAAATTTATTACAGAAAGTAATTATCATATATGAGTATTATAATAGTTAATTAAATATAAATTATTTTGTTAAAAAAATATTATTAGTTAATTCATTTAAATAATTTGTAATATACATATTGATATCTTAAATAATAAAATTTTTATTATTCGACGACACCCCTCTAGGTCTAACAAATTAGTTTTTCGTAATCGAAATTTTCAAATGCCGTATATCTAATCATTTGCTAAGCTTTTGCACAATTGGCAATTAAATATCATTTTAATGAATCAATATTTGTTATGCACCATGAACTGATGATTCTATGTAGAGCCCATTTATTGACATGTTTTGGCCACCGAAACAGAACACACATACTACAAAGAAGACCCACCCATTCATAACTTTCATCTGTATACATTGAATAGCAGCAAAATACTCCGGTTTATCTTTTTGATTCTATGCACTTTATCCAAGCTTTGAAAATCTGTCTGGGTCGAACAAATAGTATTGACGATACTAATTGTTCGACATTTAAACAAATATTATTCACAGAATGTTGTTAGTGAAAACGACTAAAGAAATTCGAAAAAAATACGGTTTGATCAGGGCTCAAATCTGGTCCGTTTGAGTTTAATTCTGTGACTCGCTTTAAGCAACTGCGCTAATCTGGTGATTTAATAACAATATTATTACGCTTTGCTAATCACCAAGAAATTTCAGGGATATATAGTTTTTATACACTTTTACAACATTTGTGTTAGTTGCTTACTTGTTAAATGTTGTATAATTAAATAATTTTAAGACCCTTTGTTTAATAATGCCCAACTTGTTTGATTAATAACTATTCAAATGGTAAGCTCTTCAATATTATNCAGGGATATATAGTTTTTATACACTTTTACAACATTTGTGTTAGTTGCTTACTTGTTAAATGTTGTATAATTAAATAATTTTAAGACCCTTTGTTTAATAATGCCCAACTTGTTTGATTAATAACTATTCAAATGTTTTCAATATTAAGTAGAGAATATAGTTTTAATAAAACAATGTTCATACCTGAACAATATTCCAGTAGGGCACAACTTTTGCCAAAGTTTCTGTAACCTCTGAGCATGCGGAGCCAAGAAGCATCACCATTCGAGTACTTGGTTGTGTGTAAAGAGCATGAAAAAATCGGTCAATACCGACACCTGGATCACACTAAAAGTATTCAATGTTTATCTTCTTTAATTTGAGAAATTTGTTGCAAGTTTTTCTTAAATGAAATCAAAAATATATATTTCTAAAGAAAAAAGGAAAATTTAAAACATTGCTACAACACACACTAAACTTTCCGAAAAGCAGTCATGTAGACTGAATAACACATTAAGGGTTATGACCTTCATTCATTTATTATTAGAGATGGTACAATTCTCTCGCTAACCGTCCTTTTTCTTTTTAAAAATGAATGAATTCGGAACCGATGATCCATGGTTAGTTTTAAAAAATCAAAAGAGGGATTCATCAAAACATAGGTTGTTAAAATAAGAAAAAGTTTGTCAGAATAGGAATAAATTTAAATTATTAATTTTTGCAGGTTAGATAAATTAAGTTTGAATTTCTTTTGAAAATATTTCCTAAATTTGTAACCACTTTTAACTAAAACACATCATATGACTTGAATCGTATCTGAAAACTAGTTTGGTATTTTTTTACCTTTTAATGATAATAATTTTGTATTTTTTTCAGAATTTTTAAAGTTCGTTGCGGTTTTAAAAAAAATTGAGCCGGATTTCAAGAAATTGTACTTATCTCAAAACAATAACCAACTTACAATCATTTAAAATAACGCTTAAATAGACTTTGGTTTATAATACAATATTTTTTTATGAAACAATTTCAAACTTATAGACTTGTATAAAAAAAAACTTGAATTCATACAAGCTATCTCTTTCTCAGTGTTATTTAAATCACTTTTCTTGTTATTTATAATTATTAAAGCTTTACTTAATATTAATTTAAGAGTTCTGAATGATTATAACAATTATAACATAACTGTTTCTTTGTCAATCCCTTTTCATTAACAACGACTTTTACACTTGGTTGACAAAGTACTCCGTTAGCTACGATTAATTAAAATATTATTAAAAATAAAAATAATTTCATCAACTTTTAATTATTTCTGATTCCATTGCAAAAACAAATTGTGGAGTTTCCTATATCAACCAATTCAGTGCAGAATTCGAAAGAATTATATGATTAAATCAATTTTGAGGAAATTAAACATACCCTAGTATCATTAAACAACAGCTCTAGGGTATATCCTTTCAAAAGTTTCCGTTTATTGACATGTTTGATGGCTATTTGTGCTGCTGCCAGTTCACTTTGGCCTTCTGGACGGACTCCCCACTGAGTACTGAGCTCAAACAATCCGAACACTAGCACTTTTCGGTTTTTAATAATTAAATCACTCCAAATGTTATGGGTATTTTCAAACACTCGGCTCAGTTTATTTTGAGAAAATATACCATGATTTGTCTCATTTTTTACTGATCTTGTGGAATTCAGTTCTTGAAGTTTAATTAGATCTGAACTGTTTAAAGGCGAAATTATCCTTTCAGTGCCACAACAATTAGAATTATTTAACTGTTGAAGATGATTTTGATGAACTGATAAGCACTTTGTATTATTAGTTTCATTTTCTCTATTGCTTTTACTTAGTTGATCAAGAAATTCATTGCTTTTTTCAATATTAATTTTATTACCGGTTTCACTTTCGTTAATAGACTGGTGGATGGTTGGAACTATATCACTTGCTTTAAAATTCAACGAATTCTTCAGCTCACTTTTCACAGTTTGAAACGATATAATTGTTAGAAGGATTATCAAGTTCTTTGTTGTACAACTTTTGGGGTTGTTTTCCAAGTGCATGCTCATCCCAAATTCATCTAATTACGAGACCATTTGTAGCCTGTGAAAGATTATGTTTAACATTTGTAAAATTAATTAATTATAAATAGAGTATAAAGACACTTATTGTAAAAATCATTTGAAATATTAATGACTTCTGGTTTTAGAGATGAAAGTAGATTTTTTAGAATGAGAATTTTTAAATAAATATTTAATATGCAGCACGCTAGTTTCAGAAATTTAGAATAAAAAATTTAAACTAATCCCCAGTTTGTTATATTTCTGCAATAAATCGCGGAATCATTTTTATCTTGTATTTGCATTCTCAATTTAAGGGATATTGTATTTATAATTTTATTATTCCCACAGGTAAATTCATATGCGATTTACATATATTTATAGAATTTTCGTTTTCACGTTTACATATGTATTAGACTTGTAAATAATAAACTAAATAATTCAGGAAATAAATAATACTATTTGGAGTAATTTATTATTTCAAGACATGTTGTAGGATTTGATTTTTTATTGCGTTGAAGAAAATTATACATTAAAAACCAACTTTACACTTATATTTATACACTTAGCATCCACTTTTTATTAAATGTTCCACAATAGTTAACAAAACCGGCCTTATTTTCTTAAAAACAATAAATTGAAGAACTAGGTATCAAAATATTGCGGATTTTATGTGATGAGAACGGAATGAAGCTTTACCGAAAACTGTTGTTATCAGCATCATTCAGGAGCAATTTATAAGCTTGCTCTGAGAAGGAATCATCTCCCTATTTTTATCATTTGAAAATTTCCGTTACAACGTAAAATCATTTAGCGAATTAATTTTCAGAATATATTATATTGAGAATTTCGAAATATTTCCTTGTATATTATTTCATAATCAATAANACTGTTGTTATCAGCATCATTCAGGAGCAATTTATAAGCTTTCTCTGAGAAGGAATCATCTCCCTATTTTTATCATTTGAAAATTTCCGTTACAACGTAAAATCATTTGGCGAATTAATTTTCAGAACATATTCTATTGAGAATTTCAAAATATTTCCTTGGATATTATTATATAATCAATATATAATTATTAAAATTTAATAATGTACATATATATTACACATTGTATTTTATATAAGGGCTTCACAAAAAATAAGGATATTAGAAAGAAAATCTTTTTTTAAATTTAATAGTAATACCGAAAAATATCGAAAAATTATTTTACAGAAAGTTTTTCAAGCGGTANTTTAATAATGTACATATATATTACACATTGTACTTTATATAAGGGCTTCACAAAAAGTAAGGAAATTAGAAAGAACATCTTTTTTTAAATTAAATAGTAATACAGAAAAATATCGAAAAATTATTTCACAGAAAGTTTTTCAAGCGGTATGAGTAATACCTTTATTGAGGAAATTAAGTTCTAATTTTGAACAAACTTTTTCGCTCGCTATCAAATTTAATTTCCTTTTCTATGAAAGTTCTATATAGAACAATCGGTCTCAATCCACTATGAAATCATATTTAATTTTCTCTTGATGACAAATTTATTAACTTACCTTGANGAGTAATACCTTTATTGAGGAAATTAAGTTCTAATTTTGAACAAACTTTTTCGCTCGCTATCAAATTTAATTTCCTTTTCTATGAAAGTTCTATATAGAACAATCGGTCTCAATCCACTATGAAATCGTATTTAATTTTCTCTTGATGACAAATTTATTAACTTACCTTGAACATACTTTTCAATAATTGTATATACAGTGTGAATTGAGGTTATAGCCGCACCCATTTATCCTTGATATCTCTGAAACCAAAAAAATCTGGTTCTTTAAATTTACACACAGTATATCTTTTTATAGGGTACTACTTTAGGTCGAAGTAGATTTGCAAATAATTTTATCAATTTTCCGTAATTGCGATAAAACGAAAAACCGCAAATGCCGGATGGGTCAGCGTTATAGCCGCACCCCCCTTTTCTCCGTTATGGGGTATTATATAAACAATCTATTGATGGGGGTAGTTAGATAATCCGAAATATATCCAGAATTGTGAAAGTTTTGATAGCGATGTCATAGCAGGCCGACAGTAGCTCACATTGAAAGTCCAAAAACTGATTTCGAAGAATGTGAAAATATGTAGTACAAAAAAT
>JXOV01007854.1:0-21057 GCA_001014945.1 Clogmia albipunctata | reverse complement strand
TATGGAGTGATCGTGACATTTGATCCAAAACCGATGGAGGGCAACTGGAATGGAGCTGGTGCTCATACAAATTTCTCAACGAAGGCGATGCGAGAGGAGGGCGGCATCAAGGCGATCGAGGAGGCGATCAAGCGGTTGTCAACGAAACAGGCTGAACACATCAAATGCTACGATCCTCGTGGAGGAAAAGACAACGAGCGACGACTGATTGGCCGTCTAGAGACGTCTTCCATTGTGAAATTCACCTCAGGAGTTGCGGATCGCAGCTGTAGTGTCCGAATTCCGCGCGGTGTCGCCGATGCTGGCAAGGGATGGCTCGAGGATCGCAGGCCGAGCAGCAATTGTGATCCCTATGCCGTGTGCAATGCCATCCTGACCACCACCTGTTTACCCAACTAGATCAAGTGTTTTATTTTTATTTGTTGTCAGTGTGAAATTGAGAGAGAAAGAGCGAGACAGAGGATGGAGAAAAAAAACAAAAGGGCGATTATTGATACGTAAAGAACGGACTGAAATCGAAGTGAGCGTGTGATTTTATTATACTTGAAAAGGCCAAAATGGATAATTGATTAAAGAACTTACTTAACTATAGACTTCTTTTTCATTTTTTTTTATTATTGCAAGGAAAAATTAAGTGTGATTTGGTTATTAATGGAATAATTGCTGGTTTGAGTAGGCTAATACTCATTATCGATATTTGCATTTATCTATCAAGATGAAAAAATATATATTGTTATTGTGTAATTTTAGATGAGAAAAAATTAAAGATAAAAACGAAGAAAAGAGTGAAATTGCTCAATTTACTGTTTGTTAATGTTGCCAATTGTTATCATTAGCACATAATTAATATAATATATTTTTAATCGAGAAAATATCATTGGAATGAAATCAATTAGTCTATTTTATATAGGGAGAAATTTATCATTAACCCTTGCTGTGTCCATTATTATCAAACACCATTTCCTAGATGTATTAGAGATGTAAAGCACTAAACTCTTAATTGAATTGTATACTATTTCATTTTTCCTCCACAGAGAAAATCAGAAGAAGACAAATAAGTGAGAAGTATGTGACGAGCGAGAGTAAAAAACTACTCATTTTAAGTATATTTCGTTAAAACATAAGGTTTTCATTGTTATCTAAAAATCTACTTTTAAATCGTATTAATAAATCTGAATTATTTTGTAAAAATTGAAAAAGATGGTGTTTTTATTTTCTATTGTTTGTTTGTCTCCTATTTTCCTCTTGATTAGTTCTTTTTCAGGGAATTATTGATACTCTTGAAAATATTGATAAAAAAAAGTCTGGTAGACTTTTATTGTATTTTGTTGCAAAACTTGTTTTCCCCATTTAGAAGCATCATTGTCCATCACGTCCCAGAAGCGTGTTATGACGACAGCAGCTGGTTCTCCCGCTCTCTATCTCCTTTTGGAGCACTCGGCCAAAAGCAGCTGGTTTTATCTTATCAGCAGCACCGGGTTAAATACAATCAACCAGAGTTTACGCTTTGTTTTGTGTCGTATTAAATAAATTTGCCAGCGAGCGCAAATAAAACTGCAACAACCTGATTTACTGGTCGGTTCGCACGCCGCCAAACAGCCTGAAACATGAAAAAATTGACGAAAAAGACGAGAGCCACTTGGACATGACCAAAACCAGCTGATTTGATCGAACACGCCATGCCGTTTTATTTTGTTTTTTTTCGGCTCGTCGTCTTTCTCTTTCTTTTTTCACAGTCTGAAATACTTGTTAGTAAACAAATGTGGAAAGCAAATAATTAAGCATTTGTGGTAAGTTCATATAACTGTGCAAAAATATATTTCAGTGAGACAAAGGTAAAAAATCTAATGATTTTAATGGATAAAAGAGTGCGAATACCGAGCCTAAACGTGAGTTTTTCGTTTTTTCCAAGTAAAAACAGTTTATCACCTGATAATTTATTTTTTATCCTCTTCAAAATGCCCGTAAAACTTATTTTAAAACTATTAGACGTAATTAGGGTCGCATGGTACAGCCTAGAGTCTCGACTAACCAAATATGCAGCTTTTTAAAACAAAAATCAGGTAAATTATGACTGTAAACTTTGTTCTTTGTTTATGACTTTCTTTTTTTATCACATTCTTATATACGAAAATAAATCTCTATAAACAAAAGTTTTTGCTACAATGATGTAATAGCTATAAGCTGCAATAAATGAAAATATCGTATAAAAATATCACATTTGCAAAAAATGAATCTTAACTTTGACATTGAGCTAAATTTTTTCTTGAAATATGTATTTCGTTCTTGCACTAGTGGAAAAAATATCAAATTTTTCATTAGTGAAAGAAGAGACATTTTATGAAACTCAAATCAATTTTTAAAATAATATTTTCTCGACACGTAATTGCAATTTTCTTATAACATTGTAAAAAAATGGATTTTAAGAATTTCATAATTTGGAACAAAGTAATCTCTGTCATAAAAATGACGGAATGAGTACGCGCTTTTATCGCCCAATTGGCGAATTACGAGCGATCTCCAGTCCGGTTTTTACAGGTTTTTCGCATCTTATCTCGCCAGACAGTCAACAGGGACGGGGATCAACAGTTTTTAATCGTAATTACGCCAGCGAAATGGTTTGTTTTGATTGAAAAGAGGCGAGTTTTTGTTTTTTTTCCGCCTCCTTTGTTTCCACTTTCTATTCTTTAGAGTCAACGGACTAATTTCCGACAAGCCGTGAACTGTCTAACCATCTAAAAACAGACTCGGGCATATTACTATTTGTTAATAGTAAGAGTGTTTTGCGGGGAAAATAAATAGTAACATTCTGAAAATGCATCGAGCAGTGTTTTCAAAACAATTTTGCAATTATCGCTAATTTTATAAGTCAACAAGCTAATTAACCCTCTCCAAACCGTTTCTTCCTAATGGAGAAATGTGCCCAAGTTTGAACTGTTGTTGTGCAATTAAAGAAATTGCGGGTTTCTGTTTGTCTTTTGATAAGAATTCCGATTTGAAAATCTAGAGAACTACTTGGAGGAACTACGAGTACTTCACTTTTATCTCTCTCCCACTTTGTCTCTGATGCTTTGTGTGGTGTGGACTATTTTATAATCGGTCGCTAGCCAGTTCTACACACTGTCAAACAAAAAACGAAAATTAGGTCAACGATCTGTGCGATTTTGAATGGGAACTGTACAAATTTATACACGCTATTAAGCATGGCTCGAAGCGGAGCAAATGTGTGTGTGGATGAAGTCTCATCTTAAAGTCCATTCAGTGATAAGCGAACAATTGGCGAACGATTTAAAATGAAATATTGCACTTATCAGAATGGGGAATTCTTAAGTCCTGAAGTCATGGGCTTTTTTTGTCAAAAGAGAATAGGTAAATATATACTCAAAAATGTTCAAAGTGCAATTTTTCATTGATTCATTACTTTCTAAGAAATTCGAGTACGGTAAACAAATGTTTGTCATTTGTTTTCACGTTTGTTTTTATCATTTCGTTCGTAAACAAAGCAATCAAGGTTTTCAAAAGAAACAAACATGCTTTTTGCAATACCGAAAATATAGCTCTTTGGCATTGAGTAGAGAAACATATTCGTAATGTGTCATTTTTTCACATGTAAAAGTTTGGTTGCTTTACACACTAGTGAAAAAAATTAACGTTACAATCAAGAAAAAAAGTGTCTCAATTTTAAAATTCTAAATTTAGAAAACCAATATAGAATAGATAGATTTTTCACCTCGTAAAAAATCGTAATGTTTCACTTATTGCAAAATTCAGAATATACGAATTAATGTGGTTCATTGTGAATAAATGGATGTGGTTTCTGATAAAAGTTGTACTTCTACGAAAGCTACAATTGAGAGAATTGTTCTAGTAATTATAGTTATTTGTGTTACAAGGGTGTAAAATGAGCCATTTTTAACGAGAGAATGATTTTGAAATACGAGCCCGTAGACGAATTTTTCAATCGGATTTTACTCCATGACATAAATGTTTTTGTACTTCCCTTAAAAATTTCAGGTAAAACTAATTAAACAAATGTTTTTCCTTACAACGGCCTCTATTTGAACGATTTCGTGTAATATTTGATCGTTATAACGGCCTGGATTGAAAATTGTTCAGATTTTTCCTTAAAATATCACCGAAATTTTGACTTTGAAATAAACTAATTCTCAGATTATGGCTTACTTTTTTCAATTGTGAAAAAAATCATAATTTTCACTAGTGCCAAAAGTGGCCCATTATGAAACTCAAACCGATATCGAAAAGCTAACCTTTCGATACGAAAGTGCATAAACCTTTTTTTAAATTCAAAAACGTTAAGAAGCTCACCTTTTATTAGTTGATTCTCACAATTTTTATTTATATAATAGTTATTTGTGCTACAAGGGTGTAAAGTCAACTGTTTATAACGAGTGTGAAATATTCGAGCCGAAGCCGAGTGTTTCATAGTTTCCGAGTTAAAAAACGGAACTTTACACCCGAGCAGGATATAACGTTTTTTGGTACTCTACTCATGAGCACTTAAATTTTTACAATTTCACATTAAACTTCATTATTTACAAGGAAAATTAAAACATTGACATGTTTCACAAATGTTTCAAGTGAAATCTTAACTTGTGAAGTCATCGTTAACGTTTGGAATTCCCCTTAACTACTTGGTCATAAGGCAAATGCCTATTTTATTGTGACATGGAACATTTGTTTGCTCCAATTTATGGAAAATAAATTTCTATTTAAGGCAATTTAAGGCTATTAATAAAATTTACTTACATTACAGTTAAGCAGATTTATCTCTGATATTTACGTAATGTGCCAAAAATCGAACAAAAATAGTTATATGCAAATGGCTGTTGAAATGGTAAATATTAAAATTTTAAAACAGAACACGTTAATTAGTTTGAAACATAATAACGGTCATATGGCATAGCCGAGACCAATATTTTATGTAGTTTAAGGGCAACAATCCGCAGACAATTACTAAAAATATTAATTTTGAATCTTAATAGCGTATAATGAAATATATTTTTTGACGTTTTTCATGTCTCTATAATAAAGTAGGCTATTATTTATTGTTCAATTTTAATTTTTTCACATTGTGTTCGATCTCACGATCTCGAAGGAGGCAGACTAGAGCGCTAACTACTAAACTGTACAGGTGGATATATTTCTTCAATATTAGTCATTCATTTTTTAAATCGATTTTGAACGCATTGAAAAGGGGTTAAATATTTCCATTGCATTTTTTGGTGATTAGAAATAACTTTATCTGTGTAGATTTGATTAAGTATGACGTGTGTAATTGATTATGAAGCAATTATGGGATCTTCATTTTGATGTTTTCGGTATGTTAATGGAAATTTAATTTTGATTAAAAGAAATACTGACGTAATGAGCTTTTTTTTAAAAAATATTTTGAAATTCATCTCTATTCATTCATCAACTAACAACATGTTATTGGCAATATGAATAAAC
Organism: Clogmia albipunctata; assembly: GCA_001014945.1. Lineage (NCBI taxonomy): Eukaryota > Metazoa > Arthropoda > Insecta > Diptera > Psychodidae > Clogmia > Clogmia albipunctata. Next base: position 15,588 of record JXOV01007854.1, on the reverse strand, counting down.
AAACTTTCATTTAACTGATAAAAAAGCATTTAAAGGAAAACAATGAATATGAGCAGTTTAAAAAAATATAAAACGAACAAAATATTTTTGTGTTATTGCTTTTCTTAAATGAATTTCCATTTACGTAAAACAGTTTGATTTAAATCCCCCAAAAACATTAAAATAGCAAAATATTTTGACCATCTAGGTATTCAACTTATTCCATTGTTTTGGCTATAAGAATTATCTCAATAAACAGTTGTATTCAAACTACGATCTCAAAAATTAGTCATCTTTAAACATTTTCTATACCTCTCCGCGAACGTGTGTTTCTAATGACCCAATTTCTAAAATTGTAGGCTATTCAATTCTCTCTCTTATCGCTCGTTTTTATTACTTTGAGCCGACCTTCGATAAGAAATTATAAACTTTTTCCAATTACTCTGAAATTACTTGCTTCAAATGCGAATTTATATAACAACAAAGCCGGTTTGTGAATTTCTTTTGCGTAATAACAATTTATGCAAGTTTCAAAGAAATTTAAGACAAGTAATATTACAAATTATTCAATAGCGAATGCCATTAATTGAAACTTAATTGTTTGGTGAAGAATTAAATGTATGTATAATATTAAATCAATATTCATTTCCAAAGGTTTAGTTAACAATTAACATACATACAATAAATTAAACTTACAAGTGCGAAATAAATACATTGTTTAAGGTGATAATGGGCGACTGTTAAGTAAACGATTATTGATATTGGAAGTCAAGCAAATGTTTGGATTGTCTCGTGTCAAGTTATTGTCAATGGAGAAATGTTAACAAATAAATAAGAAATAATGATAAAAACAAATATGTACATATAAAAGATATCTATGAAATTGTTTATGTATTTATTTTAATATTTATCTATACAACTAGGTCGATAAGATAAGGCATTATTGAACACCAGGGCCATTTGAAGGCCACGAGCGACGCGAGTGCCTTAAAGAAGACCCGATTGTTTAATAATTCTTATCGACCGTGTTTTATACAGAATTTTATGCATTTTTAAAATAAATTTACACAAAAATACAAAAAAAATAATTGTTTTATTAAAAATTTGGTTAAGCGGCCCTAAATTAAAAATATGAAATATTTTGCATCCCTCTCTTACTCATAGCCGAATATTTTGCATGTCTCTTATACTTATAGTCGCAAGACGTAGGTAAAAAATAAGGAATAGGTGGTTTTCCAAATAAAAAATCGGTTACAGGTTATTACAGGTAAGCCACGCCCTTAAAAACTGACGACCATATAAATTTAATGGATTTCTTTTACGGAGGTCACACTTTAATAATAAAGAAAAAAGTACTTGCGCTATAATAACGACTTTAACAGAGCAAAATTGAGTGTCATAATACCAATATTAAGCAACAAAAAGGCATAAAATAAATTAACACAAAAATTAAGTAAAAGAAATACGTTTTCCTAAATTCAAAATTTAGTTATCTTCTTCATCTTTCTTTTTAGAAGCTCTCTTGTTTTTTCTTTATTATTAAAGTGTGATAATCGTTGAAGGTCTGTAGTCTGCCTGTAGTCTAGTGGTTAGCGCCCTGGACTACCTCTCTGGAGATCGTGGGATCACATCCTGGGCGGATTTTTTCAGCGTGAAAATAGTTTTCCAGTTGTGTATATTAACGACATTAAGGAATATTATTCCTAGTGAATTATAAGCAATCTGTCATATGTTTGAATTTGAAGATTCGGTTGCGATTCTTCATTATGTTATAAAATACAAACATTAACATCACAGAAAATTATTATCCATATATTATCGTACACTCCGTTGCAAGAAGTTGAATGCAGTCATTTTATTGAATTCAACCTTCAATATCTCTGGTATTCTCCAGTTTGACTCTACAAATATCTTCATCAGTCCAACGTCTTCAATGGTCTAGAGTCTAGACAATTATTACAAACAATTCCAAACCCTAAATGCAATTGGTTTTGCAATTACGATAATATTAATAAGGGTGTTCCATTTAAAATTCGGCCCGAAGATCGTCTGTTTTAGGCAAATTGCAAATAACTGAAATATAGTTAAAATATTCGATGTTTTGTTAATACGATATGATAAAAGAATAAATAGACTACTGATTGGATTTTATTCGAAAGAAATCTAACTACCCCTTATTAAGTATCAAGTGTTCGGATTTGAGCTACTTTATTTCAAAAAGAAAGTAATAAATAATCGCTGTTTTAGAAATTCCATCAAATTTTTAGATTTTATTTAAAAATAAATACCATAAATTTATAATGCTCCAATTAGAAATTAACGAGGGTATTTTTTAGATCTATTCTATTTCTCAACAAAAGCTCGTCAATGCATGCTTCTTGATAAGGTTTTTTCACCATTTTATCAAACAAAAATAATTGTATTAAGACACAAACGTGAATTCAAAATTTTAACATTCTAAAATCCGATAACAGTCACTTGTTGCTTGTCAATAATTTTGCAAATTTTGCTCGTTATCAAAGTTTATAAATAGCACTGGCTAAAAGCCATCGTTTCGCAGGGGATCAAATTCCTAATTTATTATAAAAAATGACATATTTTTATTTAAATTCCATTTTTCATAGAAATTACTATTATTAGTCATTTTTTTAAATATCGAAATATTTTTTTTTAATTTGATTTTTACTTTAATTCTTAGACGGCTATTATATATTGTGAACATAGAATAAAACTTTGATTTATAGTATATACTTTATCTAATTATATAAATTTTAAAGTTAACCGATATTTTTATATAAAGTAAGTTAAAAAATGAGTATTAAAAGTTTAATTTTTTTATTATTTTAAAGTATTTGAAAAATAATTATAAAAAAAGGAGATGAAAATAAATTTGTTAAATGATATTATTTTTCAACAAGGTCGATAAGATAAGGTATTATAAAACACTAGATTTCTATACAATTTCGATTGTGGGAAATGTCGGCACGTGTATTCATAAAGCCAATCGACCGTATTTTCAACAAGATTTTATGCATTTTTGAAAACTCATCTTGAATTCTGTTTCATATTATATTTGTCTTTAATTACGTTTAAACTTGGGTGTAGTTAAAGCTTCTTCACGGAAGATACGTTTCTTAAAATAGAAACTGCGGATTTAAACTGGCCATTTTTATGCAACTAGAGGGGATAAGTTCCTAGGCAACAAAAAATGTGTTTAGCAAAATTAATGTCAACCATGATAATTAATTACGATTTATTAAAGCTTAGGCAATGGATTAGAAAAATTATGACACTAAAATTTGTTCTGTCAAAGTCATTTTCTTTATTATAAAAGTGTGACATCCGTGAAAGAAATCGATCAAATTTATATGTACATCAGTTTTGTTCTGTAGGGTTTAACTGTATTTGCGAATGTATGTGTATGGTTTTGACTATTTTATCGGATCGTTTAAATTTAAATTAGTACTAAACCAACTGTTTTCGTTCCTTTTAAATTTAAACCATCCGTTAACGGATAATATTTCTTATATGAAAGTAAGAGAAGCAAGATATTGCTTTCTCCATTTTCTCTGAGGGCTCTGACAACCCTAGTGTTTAATAATGACTTATCTGATCCTTGTTGAATAAATAACTATTGTATCGACTAAATCTATAAATAAACAAATGGTTTGCCAAGAATAAAGGATTTTTCATCCGCGAATAAGAGAATAAAAAGCATCTTCCGTACTTACGAGTTTCATTCTCTAAATTAGAGATTTATATATCTTAGTTGTACAAGTAATAAATAAAAATACTTAAAATTGTTTATAAATATTAGATTCATCTTTAACTTTTTAATGAACTAATCAATAGTAAGCACGATTTTTTTCATTTATTAAACATTTATTTAAACAACTTGTGGGAAAAATAAACCATAATTAAACACGACTAATGTTTGAGAAAACGAATGAAATATGTATGTTTTCTTAAAGATGCAAGTGTTTAATTATGTGTTTTTTTCAACCAGTTTGTAACAAAGTTTTGGACAATTCGCATATTTATTATGCGAAATTTTAAGTTAAGAATAAGAAGACAACCCAGTACTAAATTAAAGTTTAAACACATACAATTAAGGAAAGTTTCTGTCAAGCAATAGAAATTTCGGTTTCATATTATTGATACATAGTATCATGGAAATAGCGCACATTGTACTGTATACTTGTGGTAGTACAGATCTTTTAAATCACAAATAGACACCTCCACCAGCATTTAAGAAAATGATTAGACTTAATGGAAAAAATTCAATTTGATTAATGAATCATGGCCTACTTTATTGTAGTAGCAAAAGAAAAATATATATCTATTTCATCCCGTCTACTATGATCTAAAACTATAATTTTTAGTAATTGAATATTAGTACACAGTACTAATTTTGTGTAATTTCACTACTTGTTATTGTCTGTGGGTACTGAATAATGCATAATTAAATATGTTTGAATTATGTATTACTTTCTAAAGGAAGCATTAGGTACTAAATGTATACATTTTTCCATAGATTTGTAAATGCTAATAAATATTAAATTTTTATTATTTTTTTAAAATTAATTAATCAATAGTTATAACTTTTTTGTTCGTTTATTTTATTGTACTTAAAAAAATTATTATTATCAACGAACGAAAAGAGCATATCGTGGTTCGTTACTGGCGTAAATGGAGCTATCCTCCACAAATCATAAATGTCAGATTTTATATTTCAATTATTGAATAATAATTTATTGCATGGTACCTGATAACATCTGCACTTGAAATGCGTTGAGTCGAAACAATTTCAATTATTTGACTTTTTCCGAATAAACAATGGGACAGAGATTAAGAGGCAGACATTATAAAGCGCAGTCATCAACCGGTTAATCTCATGGCGAATTTCGATAAATTGCGAAAACTCAATTCATTACACATTTATGAGCTCTAGGAGACAATTCCGATAAACACTTGTGCTTGACGTGATAATGAAAAATGGGTTTTAAAAATGTACAAATTTTTGTAATAAAACCAATTGTCAAGGTTAAATGAAATATATATTTAAAAATCAGTGAACAATTACTCGAGTGCTTATTAAAGTCATTTCCTTTGTGGCGACGAAAAAACTTTGTACCGAGAGAGCAAACGAGTATTTTTCGCAGAAATCCAAAAATAATTCGCATCGATACAGTGTCTGGCTTGTTAATTGTTATCATCTGGTCTGATAAACTGCTCAAACTTGAACTTTAATTAGCGAGAGACACCACCGTCGCGCACTCATGAGCTGCTTACCTGTGTAATTAGTCAACCATGTTAAATGCGATTCATTATCGCACGATCCTTTGTGATAATAACGATGAACGTTGATAAATTGAGCTGAAATCGGATCATTGAACTAAGCAGACAGGGAAATGATTTTTGTTCTCTCCTCCGCCGCCATGTTGGGTGAAGTGGGTTTTTCAAGGGTTACTTGATTGATACATGAAATTAAACATGTCCGAAACAAAATCCAGTTTTAATGATGGCGAAAAAACCAAAAACAAAAAACGAAGCAAAAAATAGGATAGAGAAGAGCTAAACCTGATTCCAACTCATTTGACCTGGTTCTGGCTCTGTTTATTGTCTACACTCTCCACAGTTTCAAGGTGCTGGCATTGGACTTTAAATATTTTACTGCCTTTGAATCAATAAAATTGCAATAACAATTATAAAACCCATGCAATATTAAAATTGCAAAGTGGAGGCGTTGCAATTTCTCTTTTCCCATCCAACACGGATTACATTGAAAGCGAAAAAAGTGACCGAAATTGCTCGTAAAAGGCTAATAAAATGAAAGTTATGATGGTTATCTTTTGTTTTTTTCATTAACCCTTTATGGCGCTCGGAAGCTAATTGCCCAATAAAATAATAATACTTAAATTATTAATCAATTTAGTAAACAAATTGGATTTTATTTATTCCAATAAGGTGTCAATACAGGTTCGTGATCACAATTCTATATTAACACCTGCGAATATTATGTAAATTTCTTTATTATGATATTAATTATGCACACATAGGTTAGGGCTTTGTCAATTATTATAAATAATCGTCATTTGTTTTAGTGACTGCCAATGAACTTATTAGAAGTTAATTATTGTAAACTAGAAATATTACAATGAATACGAATTTTGTTTTTTACGTTATTTATCTCGAAAATGAAAATATTTTGGTTTTTTTCTCATTAAATTTACTTTGGAAATTTAAAAACGAAAATAAACAAATTCCGTTTAAAATTTTACGGTCAGTGTCATATTGAATAAATTTTTTTGTACTTTCGTTATCGGTTTTTAACACATTGGGTACAGAGTGAAAAAATATTATCATATCTATTAAATCAGATTGGTCATTCAAATCAAGCATTTATTCGTATTTGTTTTTGTACTGTGTCTTTGAGTATCTTAAAATAAAAAAAACAAAAACATCAACTTGGGAGTTTACTACATTGCATTTTTAGCACGAGTAAATAGTTATTTAAACACAACATGTGGGGAAAATAAACCACAATAATATACAAGTAAAATTCTAGAAAACAACTGAAATCAGTTTTCTAAAGGAATCACGTGTTTTATCAAGTATTTTTGTAGCCAGTTCATTACAATAATTATTACAGTTTAAATTACGCGATATATCACATAAATATGGTACCATGCACTGCATCGGTGCTATTTAACGTATTTTAGACTCATGATAGCACATATCATTTAAACTGCATTTGGGGATTATTTTTATAGCGCTGAAAAAGTTTCCATTTGTGTATATCAATAACACTGCGAAAAAATATTCATAGCGAATTATAAATAAGTAATAGCGCAAACAAATAAATAAAATGGGCGAATTGACTGAATCCGTTAACAACTGGTCTAGGTACTATTAACTGACTACTAATACACTGAAAAACAAGCAGTCACGTAAAGTCTAACACGCGATGGTTGAGGTTGAGTCTACAGTGTCGTAGGAATAGTTTATTTATTTTATGGTTTTGGGGGATTATAATCAAAATTTGAACAATTATTGTATTTAGGATTAGGACATTTAATGAAAAAAAAGGTTCGGTAAGTTAAAGATACCTTAAATATATTGTAAAGACAAGAACACAGATGTTGCTGATATTAAAATTTTTAATTATTTGTTGTATTTAAAAATTTCAGAGTAAGTATAGTCTTCTCAAATAGACTTTTCAATTCAATTGTAAAATAATAATGGACGGAAGGGTTTTTTATGATGAGTAATGTTTTTTACGCGACGAAGAAGTGTAAAAATTTTATTCAATATACCAGAAAGGTATAAACTTTATTAGAAATCCGACAAATACATACAGTCTCAATTACGATTATAGCCACACACCCTTTCTTCCACTAGAGGGACTTTTTTAAACAATATATTGATAAATCTGAAATATAACCAGAAACTCAAAAATTTTTGTTGCGATGTGACCCTAGTGCTTCACTTTGAACATTTAAAAACCAAGATTTCGAAGAAAAAAAAACAAGAAAATATAAAAAAAAATTGAACAACCCAAATTAAGATCTAAACACATACAACTAAGGGAAGTATCTCTCATATACCACTGATATTCTTCATTTATTTTAAACCACATTTAGAAGTCAGAATCAACATTTAAGAAACAATTTTCTTTTTGTCATTTAATGAGAAAAATTGTTAAATAAATCATCTACTTTGTTATAGAGGCATGATAAATGTCAAAATATATTTTCATTCTAAGATACTTAGATAAAATATAATAATCTTTAGTAGCAAAAATTTGGTACCAAAACACTAACTTTGTNACAGTTTTAATTATTTTAATTATTACCTATTTGTGACGGTTACAAACTAAAAGATTCTCGGAAATTAATTTTTATTGTTTTTACTATATTGTATAAATGAATTAAACGTGTATTGGTTATATTTATTGTTTTATACATTTTTGTTGCTTAAAATTGATATTATAACTCATTTGCTCTGTCAAAGTCGTTATTTTAGCACAAGTGCTTTAAAGAATTCTTTGAAGCACAAGTGCTTTTTCTTTATTATTAAAGTGTGACCTCAGTTAAAGAAACCCACCAATTTTATATGTACGCCACTTTCGTTGGGCGTGGTTTAACTGTGTTTTGTTAGTGTTTTTTTTAAATAAAAAAACTACCTATCGGAGAACTCATGAACTACATTTACTTGTGGTTTATCATAGAGGCCGCACCATGTTTTTTTATTTTCTTTTGATTCAAAGAATATTTAAGATTTTTATGTTAATTTATTTAAAAATGCATAAAATTTTGTATAAAACACGGTCTATAAGCATTATTATATACTCGGGCCTTCTTTAAGATACTCGCTACGCTCGTGGCTTAAAACCACCCTTATGTTTAATAATGCCCTATCTTATCGACCTTCTTGTATAAATAACTATTATTTACATGATTTATGATTGTCTGCGGGGATTCAATACTGTATAATTGAATACTGTACGATAAGAAAGAAATTTATAGAGGATGCATTGGCTACTAAAGTGTGAATATTATATCAATAGAATTGTATAAAAATATTAATTATATTCTCATGCTGTAATTTAAATTTTATAAATAATGTCCTTTACAATTTCTTTAATGGGCAATTTAATTATCATTGGCATATTGCTAGAATATCAAATAAAATAAATGAATATAAAAAACGTTACCTTTGTATCTCCATTATTATTAAGTTAATAGATATCTAAATTTTCGTAAATCAATTCAAACAAATTTAAGATTTGAGACTTATGTAGTTTAAAAAATAATACATATGTTGTTTGTATAAAAATGATTTAATAATCAGTATTAAATTCAATTGCATAAGAGTTTATTGGAAAGTATATATAATTATGCAAAATGTAAGCAAAATTATGAGAAGATTGATTTCTACAATGAAATAATTTATTGAAATTGGCCTTTTGTTTGTTCAAGTAAAGAATTTATGCGAACAAAATAATTGATGCCTTAGTTGAAGTCAAACAAGTACCATAAGCAATTTCATGTTATATGAATTTCTATTGATTTGGATTTGTTTGTTAGGGAATGTGAAAGTGTTATTGTTTCACTTGTTTATATAAGCTTACCCTTAATTCGATTCAATTAACGTGCTTAGTTTGACATGTTTCGTAAGCCTGGCAAAGAGTGCAGCAGCTAAACTAATTAAGTGCAGTTTATGCAGAACGAATAATTGAAAACTATTATTATTTTAATGAATTTCTCTCCAATCAAACTTTAATTTGTCGTTCCATTGGGGTCAACACTTGTTGGACATTTCCTGGGTTTCTCACCTTATTATTTTCGCTCAGAGTTTCGCTTCGAGACAGGTTACCCAATCCCTTCAAGTTGATGGACACGTTCTTCTTGGTATTACTCGTTACTCTGCTTTAATGATTAATTGACAGCTTTACAAAATTTGTCTTCTTACATAAGAAGACTTTGTTTGACATTGAAACCTAAAATTAAAGGTCTGCCTATTTCTTTTACCATCCCAACAAGAAAACTAGTTTCCATGGGAGAGGAATGTAAAGAGTGTACATAAAAAGTTAACCTTCAATTTCATGTAGTTGAATTATAAATATAAAATGCATTTATCGATGAAAATATAAATCTGATAATTAAAAATTTTGCACGTATAATTCACAATATCAATTTATTATTTTAATTAAAATTTAATTTTGCCGCAAAAGGAATTAATATACGGAATTAAAGTTTATATAATATAACCTTGAATAATGCAATTTATGAAATAAGTACTAAGAAATCAAAGTTGTTTTTCCATATTTTTTAAGGAAAATGAATCAAATTAAATATGCATTTTTAACAACAACAAAAATACAATGATGTAAATGAATTTATAAAATGATAATTAAGAGTAATCTATTATAGTTATTTAAAGGCCAAAATTAAACACGAGTAAAATTCTAGAAAGCGAACGAAATGAGTTTTCTCAAATATTGTATCTTATTAATTTTTATGNACGTAAATAAATAATCCTGATGTGCATTTTCACATCAATTTTCTAGCAAAACTCGGTAACAATTACGATTTAAAGAATTCATTAAAGCACGTGTGCTTTTTCTTTATTATTAATGTGTGACCTCCGTGAACGAAATCGATCAAATTTATATGTACGCCAGTTTTTTATGTAGAGCTTAACTTTATTTACGAATGTATGTGTGTTTTTTTTACTGTTTTACCAAATAGTTTAAATTTAAAGTAGTACACATTAGTAATAATTCATCTGTTTACGGTCCTTTTAAATTTAAAACAATCCATTAACGGCTAATATATCCTATGTGAATGAAAGAGATGCAATATATTGCTTTCTATATTTTTTCTTAGAATTAGAAAAGGAAATGAAAAATTTAAATTTAATTTTTAGGACACCGTATGTTTTTTTTTAATTTTTGTGTAATTTATTTAAAAATGCAGCAAATTCTGTATAAAACACGGTCAATAAGCATTATTAGCTCTCTTTAAGATACTCGCTACGCTCGTAGCTTAAACCAACCCTTGTGTTTAAAAATGCCCTATCTTATCGACCTTCTTGTATAAATAACTATTAAATACATGCAATACATTTAAGAAAGTAGTATAAACGTTACGGTATTATTTTCCGATATATCACAGAAAAGAGAACCATATATACGATTTGTGCTTGGCCACGGGTATTAAATAATCTACAGTCGACTCTCGATAATTAGAATCTGTCCCGAGGTTCTTATTTATTCGAAATAAATCTATACAATTTTATGCCTCTCGGTAATTCGAACGAAAAAATTTCTGCTATTTAACAAAACGACGCGGCAATTCGAATTCATCGGTGTCTAACACTTGTTGCAGCATTTCAGCCGCTGTTTCTCTAAAAAAAGTTACTAGGCGATCTGGGCAGTATAGAATTTTATAACAAATTAACATTAAACTATTTAATAGATTATTTGCTATTATTTGATTTTATAAAAAAATTAATAATAATTATATACACTCTTTTAGAATGGTTTAAGGTCGCAGTCAATTTTGGGTGTATTTCTCAAAATGCAATTCTATTTTGCATGGTTGAAGATGTATATTCATTGACGTTCATTTGGGCTATAAAAAAGAGTCTAGGTTATTACATATTCGTATAATAAAAGAATGAAGAGCATAATTTGTCGAATTTTTCTCTTTAGAAATTTCCCTCCAATGACGATTTGTAGTTATTTATACAACAAGGTCGATAAGATAGGACATTATTAAACACAAGGGTTGTTTTAAGCCACGTACGTAGCGAGCGCCTTAAAGAAGAGTGTTTGATAATGCTTATCGACCGTGTTTTATACAAAATTTTATGCATTTTTAAATAAATTAACACAACAATTTTAAAAAAAACATACGTTGTCCTAAAAATTAAATTTAATTTTTTTGTCACGCTCACATTGTTTTCATTTCCTTTTCTAATTCGAAGAGAAAATGTAGAAAGCAATATCTTGCATCTCTTTCTTTCACATAGGATATATTATCCGTTAATGGATTGTTTTAATTTTAAAAGGACCGTAAACAGTTGATTTATTACTAATGTGTACTAATTTAAATTTAAACTATTTGGTAAAACAGTCAAAAACACACACATTTAACCACAAATACAGTTAAACCCTACATAGAAAAACTGAAGTACATATAAATTTGATTGATTTCTTTCACGGAGGTCACACATTAATAATTGAAAAAGCACGTGGGCTTTAAAGAATTCTTTAAAGCACTTTTGCTATAATAACGACTTTGACAGAACAAATTTGAGTGACATAATATCAATTTTAAGCTACAAAAATGCATAAAATACTTAAGCTTTTCTAGTTTATTCCAGGGGTTAGCAAGGCTTTTAATCAGCGGGCCAATTTTGATTCTAAATTTTTTGACTAGCCGAACAATAAGAAACAGTTCTTAATAATTTACAAACTGTTTGAATATTAATAATAATATTTCCCACAACCAACATTCTGGTATGGGACATTACTTAAATATATCTACATATAAAATAAATTTTCCCTTTCATTTCCTGTAAGGAACATGGGAGTCTCAACCTCAACCAACGGGTTTTCGACATTTCGGTGACTATTTGTTTTCAGTGTATTGGTAGTCAATTAATAGACCAGTTGAAAAAGGACCCAGTCCCGCCCAGGGATCGAACCCTTCACTCCGAAGAGGTAGCCGGATAAGTTACCACATCGGCTACGAGGCGTGTTCTATCTGTATATATTATACTTTAATTGCAATTTTAGATGATTTGTTTTTATGAAGATAGATCTATTAAAATTAAAATTTTAAACTATTTTTTCTGATTAGGAAATTTTCCAATCTTAAGCATCACTTAGAATCAATTAATCAATTTAATTTGGTGGTTTGTTTTATTTCCATCCAGATTTAATGGCGGATATTATTAACTTTTCATTTCGTGATTTACGATTTGGGATATTATTAGAGCTAACATGTGTGGGCCACGGTTTTTGGCGCGCAATGTTGCTAAGAATGATTAACACGACTGTTCTCAGCTGACTGTGGGAGAAAATCGTTTTGTAACGATGAAAGTCGCGTTTAACCGAAATATATATTGATGTAGGACATAAACTAAAATTAGGTCAGGTTAGCTTAGGTAGAGTCGGTTTAGAATAATATCGATACCAGGTTAAAAATGTTAATAAAATGGTATCAAGAGATTTTATTCACAAGAATATTGTATGAATTTATTTGTGAATTAAATATAACTATTTAAATTGCTTGTTGTTTTTTTAATTATTGTTTTACTTTTAATAGATAATGAGAATTAGCATAAAATGCATTAATTATCAAGGACAAATATGAAGAAACGACTTGATGACACCGCAATAGTTTACTCGTCTCTCTGTTGTAAATTTTTGGGTCATCAATATATTCATCACTACTTACAGAATCATACTTCATTGTTAAATAGATTGCTAAAGTCATTCCGTTTTCTTATATACATTTCTTTTCGTTCCTTATTACCGGGTGAGAATTAACGCTCAGATTTGTTTGGTTGACAGGACACAATACATGTACACGTCACTGACGATTGAATTATTTTAAATTTTATAAAGATAAACATACGTGTGAACATACTCGTGCATATTTAAAAATCTTTACCTACAGATCAAATCCTAGCTTTTATTGAACAATCGCTTAAAAGAGCCAATCGGTTAATAGGGCCAAATTAACCCGGTCCCAAAGTGGCCCTAATAAGCGGCGTCCACTGTATATTGTGAAGGCGCATATCAAATGACATATCAAATTCGACCCCCCTTGTTTCTCTTCAGGCCCCCTCGACTGGGAATGCGTCGAATAAGCCGAAAAAAAAGTAACATCCAACTGTCCGTCGCGAGTTTAATTTACACGAACACACACACACAGAACTTTCGACTAAATTGATTAAATCCTTTTTCAGAACCAATTAAGATTTCTCTTTCATCGGGATTGAGAAAATCGGCGACTGAAAAAGGTAACGTATTCCGGTGAAAAGTCTTTCCCGTAAGAATATGATTAAGATTATTGTCCAGATGTACGGAAACGTGTCTTTAAGTGTATGGAATTAAGTCTTTATTAGATCCGTCATTCAGCACCACACGCTAAGGCAGTATAGGTCTGGTCAGTTTAAAAGAGGGGTTTGTTATTATTTACATGTACAGTTAGTGTAAATTGTCAATCTTGTTAGGGTTTTTTTCCCTGCACTGATAGTCTCTTGTTGAAATTAGGATCATTTGATATTTTAGCGATACTGGCTATTGATTACGGGATAATAGATTTTCCGCAAATTTTAAATTTGACTTTAGGAAAACGAATTTTTATTGGATTTTTATGCTGATTTATTTAAAAATGAATAAAGTTTTTATAAAACACAATCGATAAGCTCTTCATTACTTTAGATTGATTTAGAAAATAATTAAGTAAAACACGTTACTATTTTAGTCTAGACTCTAGACTAACAAATTTGACATTATGTCTCTAACACAAAATGTCGAAAAATTCCAAATATGTTTAAAACTCAATTATCAGTCCCATTTTTTTTCTATCTTTAGGTCATAAAAACTTATCTTAAACTCGTTCTGAAAAGTGTGAGTAAAAGCCCGCAGACTGGTCGAGTGGTGACCACGCGCCAAGCCAGTGATTAACTCTAAATCTTGACCACCTAAATTTTATTTCAAAATTACGCGAAAGTGAGGAAAAAAAATCGAAATATCGGCCAAAAATCTATAAAAAGACCGTGGAAGCGAATGTCAAAAATTCACCATCATCTGATGATCGGTCGTTACTACCGCTTCATTTCGCGGTATAACAGCTTCATCGATCGGGAGTCAAGAGTACGCCCATCAATTGGCCATTAATGCAAATTCCGAGTTCATGAATCGACCACCAACCACCTGAATGCGAATTTAAATCACGGAGGCCAACTCTGTTTTGTTTTTTTCTCCTCTTCTTCTTCTTCGGTCGGTCGGTCTGTTTCAATGCAGTCAGGAACTGATTTTACGCTCGATTATAAATTCTTCAGATTATGGGTGTGCGTCTTTGGACCGGTTTCTGAGATAGCGTGATGTGGCCATAATTATTATGTCACCAAATTGCTGATCCTTGGCATTAAATTTGCAAGATCAAAGGCAAAGTCAAATCGTCACGGCTTCTACGATTCATTTCATTTGAATAATCTTTTAAACACGTTTAGATAACTAATTCATGCATAACCACAGACAATTTTTGGTAAAAGTTTTTACGCGGGTCTTTACTATGATTATGTGATAATGATAAAATATAGGAAAACTATTCAAAAATTGTACAAATTTATTGTATATGAAACAAATTTTAATCTTTTATATAAAATATAAAAGATTAAATTTTAGAAACAAAATTTGAAATTTTATTCAATTAGTAGCCTGTAGATTTTTCATATTACAATTTTCCTAATAAAATTAACAAAACAAACTTTCTGTTTTGAACCGAATTCTTTACTAAATAACCCATATTTTTTATAAATCGAATGAAAAAGCTGAAGAAAATCATTTAATGCGATTTAACCTCCAAATATTAAATTTAAAAAAAATTCCCTTTCGATTCCTGTAAGGAACATGGGGAGTCTTAATCTTAACCAACGGGTTTAGACTTTTTATGACTATTTGTTTTCAGTGTATTATTAGTCAATTAATAGCACCTAGACCAGTTGTAAACGGATGCATTTTACTTTTTCTTTTGCGCCATTACTTATAATTCGCTAGGGATATTATTTCTCGATGTTATTAAATTATTAATAATTTAAATGTTACAGTTAGCACTTCCATGCAGAGCTATCTTTTATATATTGAAATGAAAATCTGATTTTATTACGATTCTCTTTAAAATACCCGGAAAAGCTTATAAATAATTAACGTAATGGTGCGTAAAAATTGTAATTGAGAGAAATTTGTTGGTAGATTTCCTTTTTTTGTATGTCAAAAAACTCAATATATGACAAAAGTGGCACATTACAAAATTAAAATTAATGTCAAACAAATTTTACATTATTCCAAGGTGTAATATTAAC